>SJYT01021347.1:73734-100449 GCA_006410635.1 Cephalophus harveyi
AAAAAAAGCACCTGAGAGGGAAGTTGCTGGTTCTTGAGACAAATGAACTTGTACTTGCATCCATGTGGAGAAGATAACCCCAAACACATATTAAAATGTGCTCAAATAGGGAAAATACTGCTTGATTTTGCTAGATTGGGAGCATTAGTGCTGATGTGGATTTGATTATTGTTTGGAGTTGCATATTCTCTAATATAGCCTGGAAATAAAATTATGTGATGGAAGTTTGTGATCATTCAGGGTCAAAATCACCTTAGTAATTGCCATTCATTCAACATACCAAAGCTTGTCTCATACTGTGCCAGGTGATTTACATACATCATACATGTCTGTGGTCCTACACTACAGACTTTTTCAAACACAATTTGCAGATAAAGAGGCTGGAATAAAGAAGCTCAAATTCAAAACTCAGAAATGATAGGAGCTGGACTGAACCCCGGCACTGAATTCCTCCAGAGCCCATACTGTGCCACTCCTCCAGGATGAGGCCAACCTTGGGTCACTTCCACTTTCTGAACATGAGTCAAAAAAGGTATTTCACACGCTAAATAGCAGAATTTCATACCCCAAACGCGGTTTTGGAATAAAAAGCCCCAGAAATAAGTATCAAAAAGATGAAAATAAAAGTGGTGTACAAATAAAGAAGGACAGCGCATTCAGTGACAATTTATCTACCAAGGAAATGTCAGTAAACTGCAAAAGATCAGGGATGCACAAAATCATTTAATTCAGCCCCTTCCTTTCAGAGAGTAAATCTGTTAGAGTGAAGGTTCTACAAGAGGCTGTGTCTGGTCAGTGACGAGAAGGAAGAGATCAGCGTGTTTTCTCTGATGGCACACCACCTATGCTGGGGCCCNTGTCAGTAAACTGCAAAAGATCAGGGATGCACAAAATCATTTAATTCAGCCCCTTCCTTTCAGAGAGTAAATCTGTTAGAGTGAAGGTTCTACAAGAGTCTGTGCCGGTCAGTGAAGAGAAGGAAGAGATCAGCCTGTTTTCTCTGATGGCACACCACCTATGTTGGGGCCCCCTCCCGCACTGGAGCTCTTCCATCACTCCTGGGACTCAACCCATTCTCTGTGAGATTTGGTGCAGGCAGACTAAGACTTTTCAAAGACGTGGCATTTCCCAAGAAGTCTTTCATAGAAGAGACAGGAGTCAAGGTAAAGAAAGATGAATGAGGAACTGAAGTCACAGAGAGACTGGCCTGCGTCTGCTCTCAGAAGGCCAAGACAGGGCTGCCAGGCTGCACAGTCCCTCACTTCTTTTCAGGGCTGGCAAGGACATGGTCTTTGCTCTACATGGGTCACCTTAGGTTGGAAGAAAGTGGAAATCCAGAGTCCCCCAGGAGTCAAGGTGAGGCACCTGAGTCAAGTCATACTCCTACACTGAACACAGAGGGCCCCAAGAAGCCTGAATCCTGA
The DNA here is from genome assembly GCA_006410635.1 of Cephalophus harveyi. Lineage (NCBI taxonomy): Eukaryota > Metazoa > Chordata > Mammalia > Artiodactyla > Bovidae > Cephalophus > Cephalophus harveyi. The sequence continues at coordinate 75,159 of SJYT01021347.1, forward strand.
TGTCATCCCTGAAGGCACAGGTATGAGCAGACTCTGGCACCGCAGAGAGTGAGGACGTCAGTCTGAGGAGAGCTCCCTTACGTAAACAAAGGAGCCGCACACCCTGCCAGGAGTCAAGCTTTGGACGTATAAAACCCCCTGACCTCAGAACTCTGAGGAAACCGCACAGAACCCTGCCCTTCCTGGCATCCCTTGGATACCTGCTCACTGTTGACATGACATGCCCATTTCCATCTATGATGTCACAAGGGGGGTTGGGACATGGTCCAAGGGGTATAGTCTAGGGCCAGCAGTGGGATTATTTCCAGGTTTTCCAGAAGCCAGCTGAATAGCCTGAAGATGAAGGGAACCACACACCCCATAACCATATGATTCATTTCATCCTCTGCACCTCAGAAGACNATCTATGATGTCACAAGGGGGGTTGGGACATGGTCCAAGGGGTATAGTCTAGGGCCAGCAGTGGGATTATTTCCAGGTTTTCCAGAAGCCAGCTGAATAGCCTGAAGATGAAGGGAACCACACACCCCATAACCATATGATTCATTTCATCCTCTGCACCTCAGAAGACCAAGGACGGGTAGGGACGGATGAGGAGAATCTAACTTTCTCCGAGGGGTCTCATGGAGATGCTTGCCCTACTATAAAAAAGTATAGTAGTAGAAGGGGTGGACCTAAGGGGAAGGGAGGGTAGAATTTCAGGCCACAACAGAGGTCAAAGCAAGGAACGCACTGCAGCTCCCCCATCACTCCTGGGACTCAACCCATTCTCTGTGAGATTTGGTGCAGGCAGACTAAGACTTTTCAGAGGTGGCATTTCCCAAGAAGTCTTTCATAGAAGAGACAGGAGTCAAGGTCAAGACAGATGAATGAGGAACTGTCACAGAGAGACTGGCCTGCGTCTGCTCTCAGAAGGCCAAGACAGGGCTGCCAGGTTGCACAGTCCCTCACTTCTTTTCAGGGCTTGCAAGGACATGGTCTTTGCTCTACATGGGTCAGCTTAGGTTGGAAGAAAGTGGAAATCCAGAGTCCCCCAGGAGTCAAGATGAGGGATCTGAGGCAGGTCATACTCCTACACTGAACACATTGCCAGGTTGCACAGTCCCTCACTTCTTTTCAGGGCTTGCAAGGACATGGTCTTTGCTCTACATGGGTCAGCTTAGGTTGGAAGAAAGTGGAAATCCAGAGTCCCCCAGGAGTCAAGATGAGGGATCTGAGGCAGGTCATACTCCTACACTGAACACAAGAGAGCCCCAAGAAGCCTGAATCTTGCAGAGCTCCCTTACGTAAACAAAGGATCCCCACACCCTGCCAGGAGTCAAGCTTTGGACCTATGAACCCCCCTGACATCAGAACTCTGAAGAAACCGCATAGAACTCTTCCCTTCCTGGCATCCCTTGGATGCCTGCTCACTGTTTCCATGACATGCCCATTTCCGTCTATGATGTCACAAGGTGGGTTGGGACATGGTCCAAGGGGTATAGCCTAGGGCCAGCAATGGGATTATTTCCAGGTTTTCCAGAAACCAGCTGAATAGCTTGAAGACGAAGTGAACTACACACCCCATAACCGTATGATTCATCTCATCCTCTGTGCCTCAGAAGACCAAGGACGGGTAGGGACGGATGAGGAGAATCTTACTTTCTCCTAGGGGTCTCAGGGAGACGCTTGTCCTACTATAAGAAAGTATAGTAGTAGAAGGGGTGGACCTAAGGGGAAGGGAGGGTAGAATTTCAGGCCACAACAGAGGTCAAAGCAAGGACTGTGGGATCATTTACCAATAAAAAGAGGTGGTCAAGAATCCAGCCCTGGTCCTTATAGCCCTTAAAGAACCAGGGCAGAGCTATCGAGCTGAAGTTCCACCAACATTTATTTATACCAGGTGTGTAGGAGGTGAATCCCTTAAGGATGAAGGTGCAGATACCAGTCCAAGAAAGGGGTGGGGACACCAGGCCCTATGGGGAACCAAAGGAAGCACTCTTAATTTGTGTTGAGGACTGCAGAGGCAGGGACAGAAAACTTCCCACTGAGCACTCAGTACTGGGTAATAACTACTGACTGGAGTGATGTGGTAAGGACCTCTTCACTTCTCAGAAATCCCAGGGAGCTTTGTGATGCCAACTACAGAACAGCAGAGGGAATAGGTCCTATGACCGGCCTCTAGTTGGGTGGTGGTCTTGAATGTGAAGTAACAGATGCCTCTGTGTCTGGAGAAGGCAATGGCCATCCACTCCAACACTCTTGCCTGGAAAATCCCATGGTTGGAGGAGTCTGATAGGCTACAGTCCATGGGGTCCCAAAGAGTCAGACACAACTGAGTGACTTCACTTCACTCTGTGTAGGAGACTACCAGCCCCTTCTGTCACCCCAGCATGCCTCAGGCAGGGGCAGCAGGACGCAGCCTAAAGATCACTCTAATTTCCTTCAATATGTTTCCCACAGGACAGGCTGATTAAGAGAATGGGAACCCTGGGGGTTTTCAGAACAGTGCCCTCAAGAAAACCACAAATGTAGCCTTCCTGATACCCAAGGTGGTATTTCCCTGCTGTGGCTGCACACTCAACCTTCGTCATCCTGTGGGCCCTTACCACCGGCCCTCCTACTCACACTTCTAATCATTGTCCCCCAGCGCAGTCATCATGCCTCGGGGTCAGACTCATAAGCTCTGCGTCCGTGAGAAACGCCACCAGGCCCGATATGAGCCCCAGACTCACCAGGGAGTTCAGCCCGCTGCAGCAATGGAAGAGCTTCCCTCTACCTCTTCTCTTTTAGAAGATAATTCACAGAGCTCATCAGCTACTGGGTCAAATAGCACTTCCCAGGGGTCTTTGGAAGCCCCATCTACTACCAGCGCTTTTTCAACTACTTCTGACACAACATCTGATGAAGAAGATACCAGTCAAGATGAGGAAGATTCACGTTCCTCATCTTCTACCAAAAACACCTACCGTGATACTCTGAACAGCATGACAAGTGTGTTGGAGCAGTTCCTTCTGTATAAGTATAAAATGAAGCAGCCCATCATGAAGGAAGACATGCTGAAGATTATCCACCCAAGGTACCATGACCGATTTGCCGAGATTCTCAAGAGAGCCTCTGAACACATCGAGGCTGTCTTTGCAGTTGACTTGAAGGAAGTTGACTCAACCACCCACTCCTATGACCTTGTCAGCAAACTGAACCTGCCCAACAATGGGAGGGTGTGGGATGGTAGGGGCTTACCTAAGACTGGTCTCTTGATGACAATTCTGGGTGTGATCTTCGTGAAGGGCGACTGTGCCGCTGAGGAAGACATTTGGAAATTCTTGAATATGATGCGAGTGTATGCTGGGAGAAAACACTTCATCTACGGAGAGCCCAGGAAGCTCATCACCAGAGACTTAGTGACGATGAAGTACCTGGAGTACCGCCAGGTTGCCAACAGCAATCCTCCACGTTACGAGTTCCTGTGGGGCCCACGAGCCCGTGCTGAAACCAGCAAAATGAAAGTCTTGGAATTTTTGGCAAAAGTCAATGATACGGTCCCCAGTGCCTTCTCATCACAATATGAAGAAGCTTTGCGAGATGAGGAGGAGAGAGCCCGAGCCACAGTTCCAGCCAGGCCTGGCACCACTGTCACTTCCAGGCATGATCCACAGCCACGTCCAGAAGCTTCTCCCACCCCTACTGAAGACCAAGACTTTTAAAAGATCATCCAGATAAGAAAATTTGACATCAAAATAGGGACTTTTGCCAAAATGGGAAGCAATCCCGCAATAAAACTGCTGGGACAATGGAATGAAAAAATAAAATGAAAAAAGTTTCAAAACATGATCAACCTTGCTTGTTCTCCATCTTTTCGGGCTTCTGTTTTGTAAAACTAAATAATTTATACCTCGATATGCTTCCTGAAAAATGCAGGAGGTATTAAACCTTAACAAGTTAGACCTCTTACTGTCTTCCTTTATTTTTTGAGCACCTGCTCTTTGAAAGGCTCTATGCTAGTTCTGGTGAGGCTAAGATCAAGACCTAGCCTATCCCCATACAACTTTAGAAAGAAGGAGCTGCAATCACATAAGCAAGATCTTGAGATAGCCTTTAGGAAGGACAGGAAAGTAAAAAGACTATCCAGGAAGAAATCTCTACCTGGAGTAATGTACGGATCTCTTAGGCTCTCCACAACAAAACCCCACAGAATGGGTGACTGAAACAATGGAAATTTATTTTCTCAGAGTTCTAGAGGGTGCAAGTCCAAGATGAGGGCTGGTTTACCCTGAGGCCTTTCCTCTTGGCTGCCAGGTGGCCACCCTCTTCACTTGGCATTCCTTTTGAATGCATATATCCCTGGTGCCTCCTTTTGTGTCTCAATTTCTTCTTATAGTCACACTGGGTTATGGCCCACCCTAATGACTTCATTTTAAGTCAACCATCTCTTTAAAGGCCTTATTGCTAACTGCAGTTGCATTCTGAAGTACTCTGAGTCATGCCTGCAATATGCATTTGTGGAGGGGACACAATTTGGCCCCTAACAGACAGAAATCTAAGGTGTCTCTGCTCTTATCTCAATGCAGGAGATTCCAGTGCACAGACTGGTATTCTACGCCCATCGTCTCCAGGGAGTTTCTGAGATGTAAGGGTGAACTCCCTTGAGGTGTGTAGGGAAGAAAGACATTCCTCCCTTTACCCCTTTTGAATTCTTGTGGCTAGACTACCAGTAAACTTGACACAAGACAGGGTAACAGGAGAAAAAGAGACAAATTGCCATTCATGTGCATAAGCAGTGTCATAAAAATGGGACCTAAGAAGTGGGAAAAGCACGCAGCTTCTTTCTTTAGTAGACAACAAAGCAATTTGTGGGGAATCGACAGGACAAATCAACTTAGGTTTTAGGTACTCAACTAGTAAGGAATCTAAACAGAATCTGTACCCAGGGTAGTAAATTAAAGACTTAGCAAGGTTTGTGTATACAGGCTTCTCTGCTTGAACTGCCTATTTCTGGTTAGAAGGGTTTCCCTCTGACTCCAGATGCAGGCAGTGCATCCTTCATATGAGATGTATTTCCTGCTCTCAGGGAGGCAGAAATCGGTGGGCGGCGGAATGTCCCTCCTCTGTTGACTGTTTCTTAAGTACCTTGAATTCAAAATAATCAATATGCCACTGTGGTATATTTGGGGGCAGAGTGCCCTAAGCCTTGACAGGTCCCTCCTCTGAAACCTGCCTGCAAGTCTCACATGATAAAAGCTGATCTGGTCACTGTGGAGAGAGAGAATGGACTAGTGGAGTCCTCCATTTCGTGGCAGCAGTTGCATCATTCTGAGAACAGGTCAGTTCATTTAAAGAGTGGTATCTCATTTCAATAGGTGGTGATGCAGGTGGGCTCCCAAAGCTAGGTCTAGGGTGCAAGCAGTATCAGGTAGTTATTAATAAGAGGCTTTTCTATGGAAACAAAAGAAAAGCAGACGTTAATGATTGGAGCTGGTTATAAACCAGTTTCTGAGCCCAAGGGGTAGTCAGTCAAGATTTCTAAGTGTCAGGATCGAAGCAACTATTGCAGTTTGAAATGTCTCTATCACAGTTAGCAATATCTATGGATGATCAGGTGAACTTTCTGAGTGGCTCGTACAGCAACAGGCATGTAGTCTATTTGAATGTGAGCTGTCGTAACAGTTTGTCTGATCTTTGCATCAAGTCATCTAGCTTCACGTTGCAGGACTTCAGGAAAATGCCAATGTTAGTTCTCAGTGGTTCAAGTCAAAAGAATGGGAGAGTGAGTGGATCAAGACGGCAGAGGTGTAATGCTCGGAGCTCACCATCTCCCCACAGACACATCAGAAGGATGGAAGAAATTGGGAATTTTAGTAAGAAATTTGTAGCTAGATACGGGTGGACACTAGAGAAATTCAGGATCCAACCCAGCTCGCAGGTAAATAATAATACTTCAAGGAAACGTAATACCACTAGAACATAATACCCACACATGTGTAGTACACTTTCTATTGAACCATTTTTTGCTGTCTATCATCTCCCTAATTTCTACTGAAAACAGGAAAACTAAGAGTTAATTTGTTTGCCAAGGAAGTCTAAATTCAATAAACTTGGCCTGATTATTTACCTAAGTACAGTAAGAATAATGATTTGCCATATAGGTGCTTTTAAATCCACTTTACTGGAACAGTTCATAGGGAGTCTCCAGAAGGAAATTTTAACGACCTGTTGAAGTTAGGAAACCACAACAAAGACTTGTTGTCAAACCTAGAGATCTAGATGAATTCCTCTCTTCCTGAAGTCCCCAAAACATCCTAAAGTTCCTGTGCCTGCCAGAAGTGATCTTCCTTACTCACCTGGTAAGGCTGATGGGAATTCTGTCAGCAAGGTCCCAGGCTGTTTCTCCAACAGTTTTTTAGTGCTCTATGGNAAGTAACAAAATAATTTTATACACTATACAACTCAGAGCAGTTGTATACAGGGGACCAATGCATTGCTCCCAGGGTGGGTACACCCCTCTGCCTCCAAACATTTTTTGAGCTAGTTTTACTTTCAGCTCTTGAGTCTTGGTCCTAGGTTTGAAATCACAGTTTAGGGGCTGGAATTACTCAGCCACAGGGATTGAGCTTCTAGTTCAGAGGTGAGGAGAGGGTTTCTTGGAAGTGACCGATGAAGCCTCTGCAGCAGGAACAGAAGGGCAGAGGGTACGGGGGCAGAACCAGAGGGGCCTGGCGTGTAGGGGAGGGTGAGGAGCCCTCGCACTATTTCTCTGTGTTCACCTGTGTGTCTCCACTCTGTAGAACAGGGGCTGCGTTAGAGCAGCAGCAGCCAGTAGACCTGATGGAAAAATGTTCTTCTCATAGCTTCTCATAGAATTTAAAGACGGGGCTCAGTAGAACCCTTGAATGGACCCAGGAGATCCCAGGATGCCAGGAACTACGAGCCCTTGATTATTGAGGTGGCTCAGCCAATGGTGCTGGAAGGCATGGTCAGGTTGTTTAACAAGGACAGTCCTCTACTAGTTGACGGACCTGTACAATCACACTGGCCTTGGGCATGATGATTCCATAGTCCTCAGGCAGGAACCCCATTTCCAAATCCAGTGTTCCAGAGACACAAAGCGGACGCCCTTCTTGAGGTTGCAGAACAGATGGTTGGTCTTAAAAGGGATACTGGTTGTACCTTGATGGATTGGCCTAGGAGAGAAATGCTGTAGCTTGGCCTGCTTGTCATCTAGAAGTTGGACAATCAGCTCATACAGACAGACCGAGGCTTCTTGGTCTGCCAGAGGTTGCAGAACAGATGGTTGGTCTTAAAAGGGATACTGGTTGTACCTTGATGGATTGGCCTAGGAGAGAAATGCTGTAGCTTGGCCTGCTTGTCATCTAGAAGTTGGACAATCAGCTCATACAGACAGACCGAGGCTTCTTGGTCTGCCCACCAGGCAGAGACACAAATCTCAATCTTTCCACTGTCCAGGAGTTCCGGCCACAGACCCTCCTCCTCCAGGTCCAACACTTGCTTCTTGTAACACCACCTGTAGAAAGGCTGGAAAGAGTCCTTGGGAACTAGCCTGCGGTCGTCCTCCCAGCTTTCCTCCTCTCTCCAGCTTCTACAGTTGACTGACCTCCAAGGCAGGAAGGCATCTATGCCGTGGAGGTTCAGGCAGAGATTGCGTCCTAAGGGTCTGCACTCGCAGAAGCGGCCCAGGAGGCAGGGCCTGGGGTCGTTGTCGTCGTCTCTGGGGAGGCAGGTGCGGAAGACGGGCCACAGCTTAGCGTGGCTGAGGGTAAGATACTCAGCCACACGGCCCGGGTGTCCACCACGTAGCGCCAGTACTGGCACACGTGGCGGCACTGCCCGAGCAGCACGCTTGTGGGCAGGTAGCTCAGCACTTCCAGGAGCATCTCGATGGGCAGTTGGCTTAAGCCGGGCGCCTCCTCGGGTTCGGGGTCGGGAGCGGGAACGCAGGCGGGCAGGCCCTGGGAGGCTGAGGCCCCCGTGGTCTCCTCGCCAGGCCCTGCGGCTGTGGCTGCCTGCATCTCAGCCAGTGCTCCTCACCAGTGGGCCTTCACCTTGCCTCGTTTTCCAGAAGGAAATTTTAACAGCCTGTTGAAGTTAGGAAACCACAACAAAGACTTGTTGTCAAACCTAGAGATCTGGATGAATTCCTCTCTTCCTGAAGTCCCCAAAACATCCTAAAGTTCCTGTGCCTGCCAGAAGTGATCTTCCTTACTCACCTGGTAAGGCTGATGGGAATTCTGTCAGCAAGGTCCCAGGCTGTTTCTCCAACAGTTTTTTAGCGCTCTATGGAAAAGGCAAGAGAGTTCCAGAAAAACATCTATTTCTGCTTTATTGACTATGCCAAAGCCTTTGACTGTGTGGATCACAAGAAACTGTGGAAAATTCTGAAAGAGATGGGAATACCAGACCACCTGACCTGCCTCTTGAGAAACCTATATGCAGGTCAGGAAGCAATAAGAGAGTTCCAGAAAAACATCTATTTCTGCTTTATTGACTATGCCAAAGCCTTTGACTGTGTGGATCACAATAAACTGTGGAAAATTCTGAAAGAGATGGGAATACCAGACCACCTGACCTGCCTCTTGAGAAACCTATATGCAGGTCAGAAAGCAACAGTTAGAACTGGACATGGAACAACAGACTGGTTCCAAATAGGAAAAGGAGTCCGTCAAGGCTGTATATTGTTACCCTGCTTATTTAACTTCTATGCAAAGTACATCATGAGAAATGCTGGGCTGGAGGAAGCACAAGCTGGAACCAAGATTGCTGAGAGAAATATCAATAACCTCAGATATTCAGATGACACCCTTATGGCAGAAAGTGAAGAGGAACTAAAGAGCCTCTTGATGAAAGTGAAAGAGGAGAGTGAAAAAGTTGGCTTAGAGCTCAACATTCAGAAAATGAAGATCAGTAGTCATTAGGGAAAGACAAATCAAAACCACAATGAGCTACCACTTCACACTGTAAACAAACAAACAAAACCAGAAGATAACAAATGTTGACGAGGCTGTGGAGAAATTGGAAGACTCATGTGCCATTAGTAGAAATGTGAAATGGTGCAGCCCCTTTGGAAAGTTTTGTGTTTCCTCAAAAAGTCAGACACAGATTACCATATGACCCAGCAACTTCACCCCTAGGTATATACCCAAAAGAATAAAAAATAGGGCCTTAAATAGATATGTGCACACATGTTCACAGCAGCATTATTCATAATAGCCAAAAAGTAGAAGCAACCCAAGTGTCCATCAACAGATGAATGTGATATAGCCATACAACAGAATAGTATTCAGCCATAGGAAGGAATGAAATTCTGACACATGAAATAAGCTAAGCACAAAAGGACAAATACTATGAGATATGACATATGTAGAATAGGCAAGTTCATAGAGAGTAGAATAGAAGTTACCAAGGCCTGGAGAGAGGAGGGACGGAGGAGCTAATGTTTAATAGGTACAAAGTCTCTATTTTGGATGATGAAAAAGTTCCGGAAATAGACAGTAACGATGGCTACACAGTAGTATGAATGCACTTAATGCCACTGAATCGCATACTTAAAAAATAGTTAAAACAGTAAACTTTACCACATACACATACAAAACCCATATTGTCAACTTTGCAATCTTCCTTGGCCCTAAATGCTGACCCTGCAGAGTGAAGGGAAAGGCCTGGGGAACCTGGAAGTGGGGACAGGAAACTCATGATATCTTCCGGTCCCAAGTCCATCTGTCTCAGGGATGGGGCCCAGCTGATTCTGGTGGCTACCAGAGGACACTCCTGGGGAGAGGCTGCACAGAGCCTGGAGAGGTGCTGAATTGCCTGTGGGGATGACTAGCCAAGTGCAAAGAGAGGAGGGATGTCCTTAGAGGGAGCACAGCGAAAGCAGAACTGTGGAAAGAACAGGCAGAGCCCTGTTCCTCAGGAGACTGGGGCCCCTGGCTAGGCCGCTCCTGCAGACAGGTCTGGTCATTTGCTGGGCCCTGCGGCCTGTCCTCAGTCTTTGGGGCAGTCCTCGTGCTGTTCCTCTCCCTGGAAGATGTACCCACACCCTCTGCACCCGGTCCTTGGCGCATGCTGGCCCAGGCTGGGCTGCATGACCTGGGTGCATGTCCTGCATGTCCTGGAAGCTGGACTGAACAGCAGCCTGCTGGCCATGTTTGGGGGCAGATGTGGCCCTGGGCCACACTGGGCATCAGGATCAGCTCCTCTACAGCTGGGACACCACCAGTGTTCACACTGTCCCCAGCTCCCCTGCTGTTCCCGTCTGGGTCCCTGGAAAGAGGAACACTGAAGCTACAGGAGGCATGGTGGGATTTTAGACACACTGACCCCAGAATGGAGCAGGGGTTTTTGAGAGGACCCTTTATAGAACCGCCCAAAGTCACAGCCTGTAGATGTCACCTATACTTAGCCCAGTCCCAATAACCAAGGGGTCAGTCCCACCAGAGTCCAGCTTATTGGCTCAGCTTGTTCTACCCCAAAGACCAGCCTCAGCCCAGAGAACTTTCCCGGAAAAAAAGGAAGGGCATGAAGAACTCCAGGAAGGGAGCTCCTGTCCCAGATAAAAGCCTGGTGTTGACAGGGAGGTGCCCCTGGGCTCGGGCTGAGTGGGGTGCCCCGGTGGGCACCCAGCACCTCCCAGGCGATTGCAGCTCCTGGGAAGGCAGTGGCTATACTGGGGACAGGAAGCACTGTAGCCCTCAGGGAATGACCATCCGGGAGAGCACAGTTCCAGGGTTCATCCTGGAATCTCCAAGCCTTGGACCTTCTGAAGACAGGGTTTAAAGTCCCACTCCTCTGAACTGATAGAAGCTGCCTCAGCACGGGGTGGGGGTGTATGGCACCTGGGGGACACCCATACTTGCTCTCTGTGTTAGAGCAAGTGAGTGGGTAAATATAAGACCAAGTGTCCCAGGACATCTGGGAGGGCGACTAGGGCCACAAGTCCCTGATTTGTGATCCCAGAGGTCAAGTTTGGTCTGGGGAAGAAAGGGCAAAGGCAGTTTCACTGTAGGCAGCTGTGCTTGGGTTCAGGATTCAGTTTCTATTTCCCAGTACCAGAGCTTCTCCCAACTTCCCTATTCAAGTTGGAGAAGGAGGGAAAGGGGGTGACCAAGCCAGCTTCAGCGCTCTGCTCAACAGGTCAGAAAGCAGGTTCAGATGGGCAATTCCAGGGATACATTATCTTCATAATAATAGAAAGTCCCAAACATAGGCCATTTAACTCGGAAAACCACATTATACATAAATAAGGTCTATCGGCTTTAATTGGGTAGTAGAGTGTCACATTTCTTTCCTTAATCTGGCTGCAAATGCTCTCAGCCCGAATGCCCATTCCACCAAGCTCTGCTGGACGGTGCAGGGGGACCTTCGCTCGGATGAACGAAGTGGTAATAAATGAAGAGAACTGAGGGGAAGGTGAGGGTCAGGCTGCAGTTGGTTTGGGGTGAAAGTGATGGTTAGGCTGCGTTTTGGAATGGAATTAATGTTGGCGTCGAGGAGAGTGATGGGGTTGGGTGAGGGTGCTGGTCAGGCCTGGGGCTGGATGGAGATGATGGTTACTAAACGGTTGGGGATGGGATGCAATGGAGGGTGAGGTAGGGGTGGAATAAGTGTCAAGGCTGGGCGGTGCAGGAGTCAGGGTTAGATGGGGGTTGGGATGGGAGTTGGGGAACCTTTGGAGTTGTGCAAGGCTTTGGGTTATGAGCGTATCTTTGTCTTGGGCTTGGACACACAGGTGTCCTCCCCAGAATCCCAATCCAGCCCTGCTCCCAAGCCTCAGCTCGTCCTCTAGGCCCGGGGATGGGAGTACCTGCTCCACAGAGGGATGGGGCTGCAGGGCTGGTGAACCGCGGGTGAGGAAGATGTGGGGAGGGCCAGGAGCTCGAAGTGCCGCTCTCTGTCTGGGAAAGGAGACCCAGCTCGGGGTTCCTTCCTCTTTTTCCAAAGCCTCAGCTCCACTGCCTGCCCTGGAAGCTAGTCAGGGAGGAAGGCCAGTCTTGCACAACATCATCAAGACCGGAAAGACCTCTCAGGCAGGGGAAGGCAAGGCCTGCGACTCTGGGACTTGAGCGAGCAGATGTGGGACCCTGAGCCCCTTTGCCTGAGAGGGAGCCTCCTCTCAGGCAAAGTGGGAACTTGGGGGTCCTGGTCACCAGCCATGGCCATACTCCTCTCTTTGGGGACCCCTTGGCCTTTTTAGGGAATCTGAGAGGAGGAAGGGAGCGTTCTGCACACTGTTTTCCTCCTGACAACAGAGGAGACAAGTCTATCCTGGGGTAGGGAGCATGACAAGGCACCCAGACCATGGTGTTGATTTGCCAAGTCCTTAGGACCTTCCCAGTACCCCCTTGCACCTGACTACTCTGGAGACAACCCTCTGAGAAGCAGGGTCTAGATTTGAGGGACACAGAGGTCCCAGTCTCAAGCTAGAAGAATATTTCTAATCCTTCTTCCTTTCCCCACTGTCCCTCCCCCCATGGGATTTCAGCAGCATCCCCACCCCTGCTAAAGCAGAAGAGGGAAGATCTTGCCATGGTTGTGATGATGTCGTGATACCAGAGCCCATTCTATTGAGCATCCACTATGCGCCAGGGCTTCTCTGGTAGCTAAGCTGGTAAAGAACCTGCCTGCAATGCAGGCGACCCTGGTTCAATTCCTGGGTTGGGAAGATCTGCTACGGAAGGGATGGGCTACCCATTCCAATATTCTCAGGCTTCCCTGTTGGCTCATACAGTGAAGAATCTGCCTGTAATGTGGGAGACCTGGGTTGGGAAGATCCCCTGGAGAAGGGAACGGCTAGCCACTCCAGTACTCTTGCCTGGAGAATCCCATGGACAGAGCCTGAAGGGCTACAGTCTATGGGGTTGCAAAGAGTGACTGAGTGACTTTCACTTCACTTTACTTCATGTGTCAGGCACTTAGGGTATAGGGCAGATGTTAATTGCTCTAAACAATCTTGGATACAAGTGACAATACATTTCTTTGTTTCACAACTCAAATGTAATTCAGCTCAACCCTAGCCTATCTGTAGTGGTGGGGAGCCCAGCCAGATCAGGCTGTCTATACGCTGTGGGCAAACCCACACATGCAGATCAAAAGCGACATGAAACCTTGAATCAGGAGGGACCCAGGATCTCAGGTCTCAGTGGCCCAAAACAGATGTCTCCTGACATTCTACCCCGAAATCCTCAGGCCCAGAGAGACTGAACTCTATCACTCTGTCCTCTTTGTAGCCCTTGTGTATCCCTTTTAAAAAATGTATCTATTTATTTGGCTGCACCATGTCTTAGCGGGTGGGATCTTTGCTCTTTGTTGCAGCATGTGGAATCTAGCTTCCTGACCAAGGATTAAACCTGGGCCCCCTGATTTGCTAGCTTGGAGTCTTAACCACTGGACCACCAGGGAAGTCCTGGTCATTTCCTGTTTTTGACATTTTTTGAAGCAATCTCATTGCTTCCTTCTCCAACACCAACATAAGACTTGTGGGCCCAGAGACCCCCTAACTCCAGGACTGTCTGAGTGTGGCTTATCAGCCCCAATCCCTCAGTCCATTCTAGGCTACACATATCTATCCCACAGCGCCATGGTGGGTAAAGCATTCTCCTTCACTCCTTGATTTTGGACTTAGCCGTGGAACTTACTCCAGCCGATAGATGTGAGTGAACACAACACAAACATAGTAATGTAGTGTACTTGCATAGCTGGCCTTGCTGTCTTAGATTTCTGCCATTGCCAAGCAAAAGCTCCAGCTTACCTGCCAGTCCAAAGAGGATGAGAGACATGTGGAACAGACCTGAACCAAACCCACAGGCCGCGCATCCAGCCAGACCTCAGCCAACCTGCTCAGATCTGTGTGTTTATTGCTGGGATCCACTGAGAATTCTGTGGTTGCGTGTTAGATACAAGAATAAACTGATACAAGGCCTAAATCTCAACAGCACAGATTACCTTTCCTTAGGGTAAGGAGAACAAAGACTTGTCTGCTTTGCCTGGTCAAGGAACATTACCTTTCTGTGTTTTCCAAGTCAATCGTTGCCAAAACAAATTTTAAAATAAAAAATTCTTTGGTAATTTCTCAATAGGTCTCACTGTTATGCATATTTTTAACTTTCACAAACACTCTGTGAGGTAAGTACTATTATTCTCATTCCAGATGTGAGAATCAAGACATGGAGATGTGGGATATTTGTCCAAGATAAAATTTTTTGGCTACAGAAAAATAAGACCTCACCAAAGAGATAAACTTCTCTTTGTATAAAAAAATAAGACCTCGCCAAAGAGAGAGATTTCTCTTTGTATAAAGGGCTTCCCTGTAGCTCAGATGGTAAAGAATCTGCCTGCAATTCAGGAGACCTGGGTTCGATTCCTGAGTCGGGAAGATCCTCTAGAGAAGGGAATTGCAACCCACTCCAGTATTCTTGCCTGGAGAATCCCACAGACAGAGGAGCCTGGTGGGCTACAGTCCACGGGGTCGCAAAGGGTCGGACACGACTGAGTGACTAACACTACTACTACTAAAGAGATACATGGGCTTCCCAGGTGGCACTAGTGGTAAAAAAGCTTCCTGTGATGCAGGAGTCCTGGGTTCCATCCCTGGGTTGGGAAGATCCCCTGGAGAAGGAAATGGCTACCCACTCTAGTATTCTTGCCTTAAGAATTCTGTGGACAGAGGGCCTTGGCAGGCTACAGTCCATGGAGTTGCAAAAAGTCAGACACAACTGGGCAACTAACAAAGAGATATACAGATGGAAAATAAACATATGAAAAGATGCTCCCTATCAATGTCATCAGAGAAATGCAAAGTAAAGCAAGAATGATGGGACTTCCCTGATGGTCCACTGGTTAGGACTTTGCACTTTCACTGCCTAGGGTTAAGGTTCAATCCCTGTGGGAAACTGAGACCCCACAGACCACGTGTCTCCACCCAAAACAAACAAATTAACAAACAAAAACTCCCACAATGAGATACCACTGTTCTGTTCTGTTCTATTACTAAGTCGTGTCCGACTCTTTGCACCCCCTGGACCGTAGCATGCCAGGTTTCCCTGTCCTTCACTGTCTCCCAGAGCTTGCTCAAACTTATGTCCATTGAGTTGGTGATGCTATCCAACTATCTCATTCTCTATTGCCCCCCTTTCTTCCTGCCCTCAACCTTTCCCAGCATCAGGATCTTTTCCAATGAATCAGCTCTTCACATCAGGTGGCCAAAGCATTGGAGCTTCAGCATTAGTCCTTCCAATGAATACTTAGGGTTGATTTCTTTAGGATTGACTGGTTTGAACCCCTTGCAGTTCAAGAGCCTCTCAAGAGTCTTCTCCAGCATCACAATTCGAAAGCATCAATACACGACTACTGGAAAAATCTTAGCTTTGACTAGATGGACATTTGTCTGCAAAGTGCTGCCTCTACTTTTTAACATGCTGTCTAGGTTTGTCATAGCTCTCCTTCCAAGGAGCAAGCGTCTTTTAATTTCATGGTTGCAGTCACCATCTGCAGTGATTTTAGAGCCCAAAAAAACAAAATCTCTCACAGTTTGCACTTTTTCCCCTTCAATTTCCCATGAAGTGATGGGACTGGATGCCATAGTCTTTGTTTTTTGAATGTTGAGTTTTAAGCCAGCTTTTTCACTCTCCTCTTTTACCTTCATCAAGAGGCTGTTTAGTTCCTCTTCACTTTCTGCCATTAGAGTGGTATCATCTGCACATCTGAGGTTATTGATATTTCTCCCAGCAATCTTGATTCCAGCTTGTGATTCATCCAGCCTGGCATTTTGCATGCTGTACTCTGCATTTTGCATGAAGTTAAATAAGCTGAGTGACAATATCAAGCCTTGTTGTCCTCCTTTCCCAATTGTGAACCAGTCAGTTGTTTCGTGTCTGGTTCTGTTGCTTCTTGACCCGCATACACGTTTCTCAGGAGAGAGTTAAGGTAGTCTGGTATTCCCATCTCTCAAGTTGGCTTTAGAAAAGGCAGAGGAACCAGAGATCAAATTGCCAACATCCGCTGGATCATGGAAAAAGCAAGAGAGTTCCAGAAAAACATCTACTTCTGCTTTATTGACTATGCCAAAGCCTGTGACTGTGTGGATCACAATAAACTGTGGAAAATTCTGAAAGAGATGGTAATACCAGACCACCTAACCTGCCTCTTGAGAAATCTGTATGCATGTCAGGAAGCAACAGTTAGAACTGGACATGGAACAACAGACTGGTTCCAAATAGGAAAAGGAGTCCGTCAAGGCTGTATATTGTCACCCTGCTTATTTAACTTATATGCAGAGTACATCATGAGAAACGCTGGACTGGACGAAACACAAACTGAAATCAAGATTGCCGGGAGAAATATCAATAACCTCAGATATGCAGATGACACCACCCTTATGGCAGAAAGTGAAGAGGAGCTAAAAAGCCTCTTGATGAAAGTGAAAGAGGAGAGCGAAAAAGTTGGCTTAAAGCTCAACATTCAGAAAACGAAGATCATGGCATCTGGTCCCATCACTTCATGGGAAATAGATGGGGAAACAGTGGAAACAGTGCCAGACTTTATTTTTTTGGGCTCCAAAATCACTGCTGATGGTGACTGNGAAAGTGAAAGAGGAGAGTGAAAAAGTTGACTTATAGCTCAACATTCAGAAAACGAAGATCATGGCATCTGGTCCCATCACTTCATGGGGAATAGATGGGGAAACAGTGGACACGGTGTCAGACTTTATTTTGGGGGGCTCCAAAATCACTGCAGATGGTGACTGCAGCCATGAAATTAAAAGATGCTTACTCCTTGGAAGAAAAGTTATGTCCAACCTAGATAGCATTTTCAAAAGCAGAGACATTACTTTGCCGACTAAGGTCTGTCTAGTCAAGGCTATGGTTTTTCCTGTGGTCATGTATGGATGTGAGAGTTGGACTGTGAAGAAAGCTGAGCGCCAAAGAATTGATGCTTTTGAACTGTGGTGCTGGAGAAGACTCTTGAGAATCCCTTGGACTGCAAGGAGATCCAACCAGTCCATCCTAAAGGAGATCAGCCCTGGGATTTCTTTGGAAGGAATGATGCTAAAGCTGAAACTCCAGTACTTTGGCCACCTGATGCGAAGAGTTGACTCATTGGAAAAGACTCTGATGCTGGGAGGGATTGGGGGCAGGAGGAGAAGGGGATGACCGAGGATGAGATGCCTGGATGGCATCACTGACTCAATGGACGTAAGTCTGAGTGAACTCCGGGAGATGGTGATGAACAGGGAGGCCTGGCGTGCTGCGATTCATGGGGTCGCAAAGAGTCGGACACGACTGAGCGACTGAACTAACTAACTAAGACTTTTCCACGGTTCGTTGTGACCCACACAGTCCAAGGCTTTGTTGTTGTTGTTCAGTAGTTTAGTTGTGTCTGATTCTTTGAGATGCCATGGACTGCAGCACCCCTTCGTGGATCACAGCCTTGTCATGGCAAAGGGACTTGCATAACTCATTGTAGCTATGAGCCATGCTGTGCAGGACCACCCAAGATGGACAGTCATAGTGGAGAATCCTGACAAAACATGGTCCACTGGAGGAGGGAATGACAAACCACCCCAGCATTCTTGTCTTGAGAACCCCATGAACAGTATGAAAAGCCAAAAAGAGATACCACTACATACCTATTAAAATGGCCAAATCCAGGACACTGACGATACCAGGTACTGGTAAAGATGCGGAGCAACAGAACTCTCATGTGTTACTGGTGGGAAAGCACAATGGTCCCTACCACAGCCATTTTGGAAGACAGTTTGGCAGTTTCTTATAAAACAAAGCATACCCTTACCATACAATCCAGCAGTTGTGCCCCTTGGCATTTATAGAACGGAACTGAAACCTGCACACAGATATCTGTAGAAGTCTTATTTATAACTGTCCAAAGTTAGTAGCAACCAGAATATCCTTCAGTAGATGAATGGATAAATAAACTGTAGCACATCAGACCATGCAATTTTCTTCAGAAAAATGAATTATCTATCAAGCCATGAAAAGACATAAAGTAATCTTAAAAATTCCACTTCATAATTAAACATATCACATCACAGATTATCCTAAGAATGGTAGATTCTAAAACAACAGAACACACCAGAATTGGGAAAGAATACGAGTAAAGACACCAAACGGTATTTTTTTAGTGGCAATACTTGAGATATAAAATCTTGAATATGAAATTAAATTCTATTCAGAAATCCATTTATTCATAAACAAATGGCTATTAAGTGAGTTTATTTCATGGCTTATGCTGCAGGCTTAGTAAAATTTTGATAATGCATTTTACTTTTGTTCTGGCACGAACAAGCTTAATTTTTTAAGTGAATAGAAAAAAGCTTGGCTAAAAGTACAGAAAACAGAAAGTAACAGTGATTTAAATAAAATAGAAGCATATTTCCCTCTCTTTCAAGTAAAGTGTTGACATTCAAGGCTGATAGGGCAACTTCATGATCATTCTGAAATTAGGTGGCTCAGACGGTAAAGCATCTGCCTACAATGCGGGAAACCCAGGTTCGATTCCTGGGTCGGGAAGATCCTCTGGAGAAGGAAATGACAACCCACTCCAGTACTGGAAAATCCCATGGGTGGATGAGCCTGGTAGGCGACAGTCCATGAGGTCGCAAGGAGTCGGAAAGGACTGAGCAACTTCATTTTCTTTCTTATGTTTTACTCTGCCCTCTTCAGTGGTTTGTTTTCACTCTTGGTTGAAAATGGCTGCTTGAGCTTATCATTATATCTGTATTCCAGAAAGTAGGATGGAGGAAGGAACAAGGCAGGTCATGCCCCTTCATTTAAAGCTAATTCCTAACATTGTGCACTTCATTTCTGCTTATGTTGCACTAGCCAGAAATTAGACACATAGCCTTATGTCTTTATTCCTATGGATGATGTGCCCAGGTAAATACTGGGGGCTCTTTACTAAGGAGTTGGGGAGTAAAGTCCTGCTCTCATATAGAACAATCAGTGCCCTAATTCAATCATTTATTTCTTGGACCTAGTTGATCGCAGGCCCAGGCCCCTGACCACCTCCACGGCTGCAATTCTGCAGAGCCTCCTATCTCCCCGAGAGGGCGCCAGAGCTCTCTGCTTCCTTGCTTTTCTCCTTTGAGACCCAACTGCAACATCCGAAGGGTGGCCAGCTCAGCCCAAGTGACCCGTGAGAGATCCTCCAGACCTTGCTCTGGTCAGCTTTGGGGCAGGTGGCAGTCATGTGACCCAGTAGTTGGGATCCAGGGCCCTGTATGGATCTGAGTTCAAATCCATAACATATCCTTCAGCAGCTATGCAATCATGGAGAAGTCACTCAAACCACTCAGAATCCAGAGCCTCCCGAGAGCTTGTAGGAAAAGCTTCTGACAGGGCCTTCCAGAAGAGCTCTGTGAGTGCAGAGTGGGAGTGACTGAAGGCTGTGCTCCACTCCCCCCAAGATGACGTCCACTCTAATCACACACCCTGAATTTTCACTTTTTTAAGCACCCCTCCAAGCCTGTCGTCTGTCCCTCCGGCTCTCCTCCCCAGTACATGCACCTTGTACTCACTCACTCCTGTTCCCTGAGAGTTTGAAGTCTCTGGAGTTCTTAGGGAAACTGAAGGGCCACCTTCCCTCCCCAAACAGCCACCAGGTCTGAGAGACTGGCTTAGAGGTCAACAGGCCCATAGAGGCTTCACAAGAAAATTAGAAGACCCAAGTTATCTCTCCCTTTTTCCTTCCTGTGCAGGGTCTGGACAACCAGTGTGAACAACTGCAGGCCCCAAAGGACCCTATATGTTTAGAGTTGGATGGAGTTAGAAACATTTAAACCACTACACCAACTTCCAGTTCAAGATGGTGGGCTGAGAACATGTCCCTACCACTCCTAGTCCTTCAAATACGATCAAACGCACAGTGAGGAAAGGGAAAAGGAGGCAAATCCACCAAAGGCCTGAGGACTGGTGGCTGGAGGTGGGAGATCAACTGTCCAGGGATTTTTATTTACTTCTGGAAAATAGAAGGGTAGATTGCAATAAGGCACAGATGGGGGCAGAGGAAAGTATAGTCAAAGCCTTCCTGAGAGAAAGCTGCCCCAAAGGAACAAGCAGGGACAGAAGCAAGAGTGGACCCACCATGGGAGATCTCATCCCTTAAAGGGATGGTGAGTGGCAAATGGATCACTCCCCATCACCCTGCCCACTGCTTACGCACCAAAGCAGGGGAAATACCCTACATCAATGCCAATACCGATCAGCCCTGCCCTTCGGTCATAAAGACGAACCGTATTACCAAGTATTACCAGACAACTGAGAAAAACCAACAAAAGGAGAAGGATTAACAAAGAATAGCACTGGGCAAAGAGCCCATTTTGAGCATGTATAATTTTAAGGTCTTACACCGTTCCAAACCCTTATCCAGATATGGGCCATATATAAATATATGTATCCACTATATTTATCTACACATATACCCATCTTAATGAACTTGCAACTGGATCATTCAGTTCAGTTCAGTCACTCAGCCATGTCTGAGTCTTTGCGACCCCATGAATTGCAGCACACCAGGCCTCCCTGTCCATCACCAACTCCCGAAGTTCACTCAAACTCATGTCATCGAGTCAGTGATGCCATCCACCCATCTCATCCTCTGTCGTCCCCTTCTTCTCCTGCCCCCAATCCCTCCCAGAATCAGGGTCTTTCCCAATGAGTCAACTCTTCGCATGAAGTGGCCAAAGTCCTGGAGTTTCAGCTTTAGCATCATTCCTTCCAAAGAACACCGAGGACTGATCCCACATCCAGCCATCTCATCCTCTGTCATCCCCTTCTCCTCCTGCCCCCAGTTCCTCGCAGCATCAGAGTCTTTTCCAATGAGTCAACTCTTCGCATGAGGTGGCCAAAGTACTGGAGTTTCAGCTTTAGCATCATTCCTTCCAAAGAACACCGAGGACTGATCCCCTTTAGGATGGACTGGTTGGATCTCCTTGCAGTCCAACGGACTCTCAAGAGTCTTCTCCAACACCACAGTTCAAAAGCATCAATTCTTCGGTGCTCAAGCCTTCTTCACAGTCCAACTTTCACATCCATACATGACTACTGGAAAAACCATAGCCTTGACTAGATGGACCTTTGTTGGTAAAGCAATGTCTCTGCTTTTGAATATGCTATCTAGGTTGGTCATAACTTTCCTTCCAAGGAGTAAGCGTCTTTTAATTTTTCTGAATATGCTATCTAGGTTGATCATAACTTTCCTTCCAAGGAGTAAGCGTCTTTTAATTTCATGGCTGCAGTCACCATCTGCAGTGATTTTGGAGCCTCCCAAAATAAAGTCTGACACTGTTTCCACTGTTTCCCCATCTATTTCCCATGAAGTGATGGGACTGGATGCCATGATCTTCGTTTTCTGAATGTTGAGCTTTAAGCCAACTTTTTTGCTTTCCTCTTTCACTTTCATCAAGAGGCTTTTTAGTTCCTCTTCACTTTCTGCCATAAAGGTGGTGTCATCTGCATATCTGAAGTTATTGATATTTCTCCCGGTAATCTTGATTCCAGCTTGTGCTTCTTCCAGCCCAGCGTTTCTCATGATGTATTTTGCATATAAGTTAAATAAGCAAGGTGACAATATATGGTCATAAAATGGACACACATCTGGGTGGAACCAACTGAATGTATTCTGTACTACCTGGCAGTTGTCATAAAAATATCAATAAGAGGGAGCAATAGTGTTTTTGACTGGAAGAAGAATTCTTGTTTCCTTGTCATTATTCTTAGTGAAAGGAGATGATGGGGGTGGGGTGGAAACAAAGAGAGAGAAAGAAAAGAATAGTAAATACCTTTTCAGGGTTTATTGTGGACCTGTCCATGGTCTAAGCATTTTACATTCATTATGAATTTAATGAGGCTTCCCAGGCAGTGCTAGTGGTAAAAAAAACCCGCCAATGGAGATGTAAGAAAAACAGGTTCAATCCCTGGCCTGTGTTGGGAAGATTCCCTGGAGGAGAGCATGACAACACACTCTAATATTCTTGCCTGGAGAATCCCATGGACAGAGGAGCCTGGCGGGCTACAGTTCATATGGTCACAAAGAGTTGAACAGGACTGAATCAACTTAGCATGCATGTATGCAACTCATGTAACAACCCTCTGAGTTAGGTGCTACTATCACTTTCTGGGAAATTGAGTCACAAAAAGGCAACATAACTTGACTGAGGCTTACCTAGCTAGTAAAGGGCAGACAGATAGACTCTGAATCCAGGCAGCCTGCTTCTTGCACTATACTCTAAACCATTCAACTGTTCTACCTCTTTAATACATTAAATAAAAGGTGAAAAACTGATCCCAGAGGAAATAGATAAAGAACAGAAGAAAATTTATAAAAATATTCTAATGCTATTACATTTATAAACCAAAAAGGGGAAGCAGTGAAAATAAAGCAAGATATAATACTTGGGAATTTAAGCTAGAATCACTGAAATAAAAAGAAATTCAATCAAAAGAGTGTGAACATCTGTGGTTTGAGTGTACAAAATGAATTCATTCTCTTTTTGATTAAAAAAAAATACTGATTCCCACCTATATTCTCAAGTTCTGTGAATTGGATGAGATTGACTCCCCAACCCCCACATTCGCTACATGAGATAAACATGTTGCTCCTGGCAGACCACCCAGGAGCCAGGGAATGATGAAAACACGAGAGCGGAAGAAAGATATATAGTGACTCTGGGCCCTTGATGACATCATTAGAGTTCCTGGGTCAAGCCCTACCTGAAGTTAAAGGGGTGAGTGCCTCTCACTCTCAGTAGCCACTGACCAAGTCCCATTGGACTCCAGTTATTCTCACGTTAGTTGTGTGTTCAACCCTCATCAGTCACCATAAAGGTGAACTGCCAGGCATTGGGTACAGCCCACCCTTGAAGGTACTGCAATTGGGGAAAATACTCCAAGTCACACCATTGGAGTGGGGAGCAGCAGTTCACCAAAAGAAATGAGAGGTGAATGGAATGCTGGATAAACTCAACAACAGCTACCACATCTCACTATCCAGACGAAGGATCTGGCATGGGACAGTGATTATGGCCAGTAGACTGTGGTAACGTAATGGAGACAACATCTGTTTCTTCCCTCAGAAAGAGAGAGAGAGAGAGAGAGAGAGAGAGAGAGAGAAAAGGCAATTAGAAAAACAGAAACAACAAAATCTATTCCAGGAATAAAATATGAAGCAAACACATCTGAGGCATGATTTGAGGCAGCAGATATTCTGCCTCAAGCAGCACAGGGTGGAGGAAATGGCAATACATTTCCTTCTCAGCAGAGTTATCTTATTACTTAATTCTGCAGTAAATAATGCTTATATAATCATCAAATTGGTTGGTTTTCAATTTAAAGATAAAGAGTGGAAGATTTAATTATAATTATAATACAGAATAGAAGTATTATAAACTTTGACCATGGAAATGCAAAGACAAAACCACCAGAAATTAGAAGGAGGTGGGGAAGGAAGATGGCAGATGGCTTAGAGGGCAGGGCTCAAGAAATTCTGTCCGAAGTTGATGAGAAAGGAACTAAGTTTTAAACACAGAGTATTTAAAACTTGAATAACACAAAAAATAAGACTGCAGTAATAATATAGCTAACACAATTGAGAAAGCAGACATAGAGAGATGAGAGATCACTTCAGTTCAGTCGCTCAGTCGTGTCCGACTCTTTGCGACCTCATGAATCGCAGCACACCGGGCCTCCCTGTCCATCACCAACTCCCGGAGTTCACTCAGACTCAGATGAGAGATAGTGTGATTTAAATTCTTGCATTAATGATGAGGCATTATTAGATGTTCTTCGAGTTGCTAGATTGAGAAACCAAGGTAAAACATACTATTTAAAACTATGATGTTAAAACTCTGGAATATCTAAAAATGGAAAAAGTTCTGAGGATTGGAACTGATTGTGGGAAATTTTGCTGTTTGATTTGTCTCCTATATTGGACGAGTTTCTTTACCTACAATTACTGCACCATAGCAGCAGCCTGCCAACCACCCACCAGGCTCTATTTCCTGTATTTACGTGGAGGGTTCCCACTCCCCTCCCACCTCCTTCTGGTTTATTTTCCTGTACTGCAGAGGAAAGGCTAGAAAACTAAAGTTACATTTCTCAGATCCCCTTCCAGCTACCTTAAAGTCACCACACCATCTAGCCATAATTAATTTTCTACTTCACCAAACTGGTCAAATAACAGTCTCTCCCCAAAATCTGGAACTGGGACTAAGAGACCCTATTTGACACCTGCTTGTAGCTGAATTGAAGGCAAATAAATTCAGGAGCTGTGGAATGCTCATATGCATGAAGGAAAAAAAGACATAAAGAAAAGGCAATCCATTGAGAGAATGAAAAGATAAGCACAGATATAGATATGTTTTATCAGATATGTTTGCAAAACATATCTGATAAAAGATTGTATTTAAAATATAAAAAGAACTCTTAAAACTCAACAATAAGAAATCAAACAGCTTCCCTGGTGGCCCATTGGTAAGGAAACTGCCTTGCAATACAGGAGACACCTGTAGATCCCTGGTTTGGGACGAACTACATGCCCTGGAGCAACTAAGCCAGTGCTCCACATCTACTGAGCCAGTGCTCTAGAGTCTGTGAGCCACACAACTGAGCTCATGTACTGCACCTGCTGAAGCTCGTGTGCCTAGAGCCTGTGCTTTGCAACAAGAGGAACCACCGCAGTGAGAAGCCCACCACACATCGGAACTAGAGAAAGCCTGCATTCAGCAACAAAGACCCACCACAGCCAAAACACAAAAATCAAGCTTTTGACTGTGTGGATCACAATAAACTGTGGAAAATTCTGAAAGAGATGGGAATACCAGACCACCTAACCTGCCTCTTGAGAAATCTGTATGCAGGTCAGGAAGCAACAGTTAGGACTGGACATGGAACAACAGACTGGTTCCAAATAGGAAAAGGAGTCCGTCAAGGCTGTATATTGTCACCCTGCTTATTTAACTTATATGCAGAGTACATCATGAGAAACACTGGACTGGAAGAAACACAAGCTGGAATCAAGATTGCCGGGAGAAATATCAATAACCTCAGATATGCAGATAACACCACCCTTATGGCAGAAAGTGAAGAGGAGCTAAAAGGCCTCTTGATGAAAGTGAAAGAGGAGAGTGAAAAAGTTGGCTTAAAGCTCAACATTCAGAAAACGAAGATCATGGCATCTGGTCCCATCACTTCATGGGAAATAGATGGGGAAACAGTGGAAACAGTGCCAGACTTTATTTTTTTGGGCTCCAAAATCACTGCTGATGGTGACTGCAGCCATGAAATTA
>SJYT01021347.1:100503-143654 GCA_006410635.1 Cephalophus harveyi
ACTTTATTTTGGGGGGCTCCAAAATCACTGCAGATGGTGACTGCAGCCATGAAATTAAAAGACGCTTACTCCTTGGAAGAAAAGTTATGTCCAACCTAGATAGCATTTTCAAAAGCAGAGACATTACTTTGCCAACTAAGGTCTGTCTAGTCAAGGCTCTGGTTTTCCTGTGGTCATGTATGGATGTGAGAGTTGGACTGTGAAGAAGGCTGAGCGCCAAAGAATTGATGCTTTTGAACTGTGGTGTTGGAGAAGACTCTTGAGAGTCCCTTGGCAAGGAGATCCAACCAGTCCATTCTGAAGATCAGCCCTGGGATTTCTTTGGAAGGAATGATGCTAAAGCTGAAACTCCAGTACTTTGGCCACCTCATGCGAAGAGTTGACTCATTGGAAAAGATCTCTGGTGCTGGGAGGGATTGGGGGCAGGAGGAGAAGGGGACGATCGAGGATGAGATGGCTGGATGGCATCACAGACTCGATGGACATGAGTCTGAGTGAACTCCGGGAGATGGTGATGAACAGGGAGGCCTGGCGTGCTGCGATTCATGGGGTCGCAAAGAGTCGGACACGACTGAGCGACTGAACTGAACTGAAACACCTTTTGAACAATAAAGAAGGAGGAAGATTTTGCAGAAGCCTGGCCTCCCCGTGTCGATTCTTTCTCCCTCTCCCTCCCTCTCCTCCTCACTCTAAGTTCAGGCTGAATTCCCATCTGGAGCGGGCGGCTCTCCAAGTCTACTTACCTGCCCTGGCTTTTAAGATCTGTGAGAGAGAGATCCCAAGGTGGGGCACTCTCCAATATTCAAATGGACGCCGGTGGCCTAACGTAGATGGTGCAAGCTCCTTGTCTGGAGTTTTATTAGCCTTCCCCGTAAACCAAGTTATTCAGCCTCTTTTTCTCCCTTACTATTTTCTGGCCGAATTCTCATCTGGTGCAGAGGTATCCACCAAGCCTGCTAATTTTGCCTGGGCTTCTAAGATTGGACCGGGGGGGCCTCAGTGCCTCCTCTCCTTCAGGAGAATGGGAAGACGCCTGCAGCCTATGTAGGTGGTGATTGGTATTTCATGCAAACCAAGTTATTCGGCCTCTTTTGTCCTACTATACTATTTCTTCCTAATCTAATCTAATATAAATAAAGAAATAAATCTTTCCTCGCTGACGCTGTCCACCCTTCGAATTCCCTGGATCCACCAGGGCTGGACCCCGGCAACTGAGTAGTAGGCTGTTCTTAAGAGCATTCTATCAGATGGATGAAGTTTCCATCTATCTCTCAGTTGGTGTGAATTTTTGATATTAATAGGTGCTAGATTTTGCCAAATACTATTTCTGCATTTCATGCAATGATTGTGAGAGTTTTCCTGCTCTAATAAACTACTGCAATGTAATCTGAATTGTTGAGTTTTGAAAGTTTTTGACTTCCCTGATAGCTCAGTTGGTAAAGAATCCCCCTGCAATATAGGAGACCCCGGTTCAATTCTTGGGTCAGGAAGATCCCCTGAAGAAGGGAAAGGCTACCCACTCCAGTATTCTGGCCTAGAGAATTCCATGGACTATATAGTCCATGGGGTCACAAAGAGTCGGATATGACCGAGTGACTTTAAATGTGAAATGTTGAAAGTTAAAAGAATCTTGCATTTATGTCTAAACCCTATGTAGTCATGATATGTTATGACTTTAATATATATTACTTAATTTGATGTGCTAAGATTTTATTAAGATATTCTACTACTATGATTATGAGAAGGATACGACCGAGTGACTTTAAATGTGAAATGTTGAAAGTTAAAAGAATCTTGCATTTATGTCTAAACCCTATGTAGTCATGATATGTTATGACTTTAATATATATTACTTAATTTGATGTGCTAAGATTTTATTAAGATATTCTACTACTATGATTATGAGAAATATTAGCCATTTTTTCTTGTAGTACTTTTATATGGTTTTGGTAAAAGCATTATGCTGGCCTTACAAAATGAGAATTGTCTTTTTCTCCTCTATTTTCTGAAAGACTTTATGTAAGTTTAATATCATTATTTCTTAATTAAATATTTGACAGAACTCACCACTGAAGATATCTAGGCCTGGAGTTTTCTTTGTGAAAAGGCTTTTATTAGAAGTTCAATCTCATTAACAGTATTAGGTATCTTGGCTTTTATTCCTGTGTAACAAATTATCCCTAAAACTTAACAGCTTGAAAGAACAAACATTTATTATCTCATGGTTTCTATGGGTCAGAAATTAGGGAGAAGCTTAATTGGGAGCTTCCAGCTCAGAATCTCTCAAGAAATTTCAGTCAAACTGTCAGCCTAAGCTGCCATCATCTGAAGACTCACCTGGAGGAGAGTCCCCCTCAGGTTCACTCACGTGGGTTTTCGTAGCCTCGATGCCTTGCTGGAAATTGGCTATAACCACAGTTTCTCCCTTTATTATTGTTGTTCAGTCACTCTGTCGTGTCTGACTCTTTGCAACCCCATGGACTGCAGCACACCAGGCTTCCCTGTCCTTCACTATTTCCTGGAGTTTTCTCAAATTCATGTCCATTGAGTTGGTGACGCCATCCAAACATCTCATCCTCTGTTGCCCCTTCTCCTCCTGCCCTCCATCTTTCCCAAGAATCTTCCCCGTGTGGTCTTCTTCATAGGCTACCTCACTGTACTCACAATATGGCAGCTGGTTTACCTTAGAGTGATTGATACAAGTAATAAGTGTGTGTGTATGTGTGTGTGTGTGTGGAGAAAGAGAGAGAAAGAGAGACTATCCCGTGATGTCTTTTATAAATCTCAGAAGTAACATGCCATAATTTCTGTTGTGGTCTATTGATTCTATTGATGTGAATACCAGGATTGCTAAATGCACAAATTAATAGAATCATAAACAGTGGAAAATATATACTTTTTAAAAGGGATTATTTGTCCCGATAATATCTGTACACATACTGGGTGCTGTTTGTTCCTTTCTGGCACTTATATAAAAAGGTATTGACAACGTAGAGTAGGTAGGCAGGATAATAGTCAACAAACATTGTTGAGTGTTTTTGAAATACCAAATGAAGAATGGTACTTCCACATGGTTGAAAATCTTAAAATTAGCATATTCTTTGACTTGATTATCATATCTTTAAGGATTTATCTTGAGAAAATACCTGGATAAGTGCACATAGAAATGTGTACAAAGAGTCTTCACAATGTTGTTTAGCAAAGAAAAACATGCAGAGAACCTAACTTGTTCAAAAGTAAAGGATTGTTGGAAATTCCCTGGTGCTCCAGTAGTTAGAGGTCTGTGCTTTTACTACTGAGGGCCCAGACTTGATCCCTGGTCAGGGAACTAAGATCCCACAAGCCTACCACCACAACCAAAAATAAAAAAGTAACAGATTGTTAAATAAAATTGATATTTTGTAGCTGTCAAAGTGATTTTCTAAAGAATATTCATTAACATGGAAAGATTTTTATTATTGGTTTTAAGTAAAATGAAAACAAGTCATGAAATAGAGTTTCTGTAGAATGATCCCACTGTAAGAAATATATGTTTATATGAAAAGTGTAGATATTATTACTCAAACTGTGAATAGCTATGCTAGTGTGAACATCTGTTGTTTTAGCTTATATAGGATCCATTTCTCCTTCTCCCAGTAAGACCTAGGCTTTCCAATTATCCCTTTCTTATCTCCTACCCTGTGACTGGGTAGAATTAATTCAAACCCAAGCTCAGCAAAAGGGGTAGGCATGTGACCTAATCTAAGCCAATCATTGTATTCCCAGCCTATAATAGATACTGATTCAGGAATGAGATTGAGTCACGCCCCAGACTTTTGTTTGAATATGTCTGGAGCTAAGATGGCCATGTTCCCAGTGCTTGGGAACCGAGAGATGGGGGGACAACTGATGAAATCATTTGACCTTGTTGTTGGTGTTGTTCAGTCATTCAGTCACTTCCAACTCTTTGAGATCCCATGGACTGCAGCGTGCCAGACTTCCCTGTCCTTCACCATCTCCCAGAGCTGTCTCAAATTCATGCCCACTGAGGTGGTGACGCCATCCAGCCATCTCATCCTCTGTCATCCCCTTCTCCTCCTGCTTTCAATCTTTCCCAGCATCAGGGTCTTTTCAAATGTGCCAGTTCTTCACATCAGGTGGCCAACTCTCTGGAGCCTCAGCTTGAGCATCAGTCCTTCCAATGAATATTCAGGACTGATTTCCTTTATGATTGACTGGTTTAATCTCCTTCCAGTCCAAGGGACACTCAAGAGTCTTCTCCAATAACACAATTCAAAAGTATCAATTCTTCAGTGCTCAGCTTTCTTTATGGCCAAACTCTCACATCCATACATGACTACTGGAAAAACCATAGCTTTGACTAGCTAGACAGACCTTTGTCAGCAAAGTAATGTCTCTGCTTTTTAATATGCTGTCTAGGTTTTTCATAGCTTTTCTTCTAAGGAGAAAGTGTCTTTTAATTTCATGGCTGCACTTTGCCAACAAAGATCTGTCTAGTCAAGGCTTCGGTTTTTCCAGTAGTCATGTATGGATGTGAGAGTTGGACTGTAAAGAAAGCTGAGCACCAAAGAATTGATGCTTTTGAGCTGTGGTGTTGGAGAAGACTCTTGAGAGTCCCTTGGACTGCAAGGAGATCCAACCAATACATCCTAAAGGAGATCAGTCCTAGGTGTTCACTGGAAGGACTGATGTTGAAGCTGAAATTCCAATACTTTGGCCACCTGATCAGGAAGAACTGACTCATTTGAAAGACCCTGATGCTGGGAAAGATTGAAGGCAGGAGGAGAAGGGACAACAGAGGATGAGATGGTTGGATGGTATCACAGACTCAATGGACATGAGTTTTGGTGAACTCCAGAAGTTGGTGATGGACAGGGAGGCCTGGTGTGCTGTAGTTCATGGGGTTGCAAAGGGTCAGACAAGACTGAAAGACTGAACTGAACTGAGTTACCATCTGCAATGATTTTGGAGCCCAAGAAAATAAAATCTGTCACTGTTTCTGTTGTTTCCTCATCTATTTGCCATGAAGTGATGGGACCAGATCCCTTGATCTTAGTTTTTTGAATGTTGAGTTTTAAGCCAGCTTTTTCACTCTCCTCTTTCACCTTCATCAAGAGGCTCTTTAGTTCTTCTTTGCTTTCTGCCATTTTGGTGGTGTCATATGTTTATCTGAGGCTTTTGATGTTTCTCCCCACAATCTTGATCCCAATTTGTTTCTCATCCAGCCCGGTGTTTTGCATGATGTACTGTGCTTCCCTTGTAGTTCAGTTGGTAAAGAATCTGCCTGCAGTGCAGAAGACCTGGGTTCGATCCCTGAGTTGGGAAGATCCACTGAAGAAGGAAATGGCAACCCACTCCAGTATCTTTACCTGGAAAATCTCATGGACAGAGGAGCCTGGTGGGCTGCAGTTCATGGGGTCGCAAAGAGTCGGGCACGACTGAGTGACTAACACTTACTTAACACTCTGCATATTAGTTAAATAAGCAAGGTGACAATATACAGCCTTGATGTACTCCTTTCCCAATTTTGAACCAGACCGTTGTTCCATGTCTGGTTCTAATTGTTGCTTCTTAACCTGCATACCGGTTTCATAGGAGGCAGGTAAGGTGGTCTGGTATTCTCATATCTTTAAGAATTTTCCACAATTTGTTGTGATCCATACAGTCAAAGGCTTTGNCCTTTCCCAATTTTGAACCAGACCATTGTTCCATGTCTGGTTCTAATTGTTGCTTCTTAACCTGCATACCGGTTTCATAGGAGGCAGGTAAGGTGGTCTGGTATTCTCATATCTTTAAGAATTTTCCACAATTTGTTGTGATCCATACAGTCAAAGGCTTTGGCGTAGTCAATGAAGCAGAAGTAGATGTTATTCTGGAATTCTCTAGCTTTTTCTATGATCCAATGGATGTTCACAATTTGATCACTGGTTCCTCTGTCTGTTTTAAATCCAGTATGAACACCTCGAAGTTTCGGTTCACTTACTATTGAAGCCTAGCTTGGAGAATTTTCAGTATTACTTTGCTAGCATGTGAAATGAATACAATTGTGCAGTAGTTTGAACACTCTTTGACCTTGCCTTTCTTTGGGATTGGAATGAAAACTGATCTTTTCCAGTTCTGTGGCTACTGCTGAGTTTTCCAAATTTGCTGATATAGTGAGTGCAGCACTTTAACAGCATCTTCTTTTAGGATTTGAAACAGCTCAGCTGGAATTCCAAGAATCTCCAGTAAAGCCTGCTGTCCTTACCTCACTCGGGCTCCAATACCTCATACTGTGACATCACTCCTCTCCCCACCACTTACACCCCTACTTCATTTAGCTCCATTTCATGACTTTTGTACTGAATTAAGAAAAAGAAAGGAAGAAGGAATGGAAGGGAGGAGGGATGAACAGAGGGAGGGAGTAAGGAAGAAAGCTTTGTTTTCATTTATTTTTTCAAAGAGGGGTATATAAGAATTTGGGCTTCCTTTGTAGCTTAGTTGGTAAAGAATCTGCCTTCAGTGCAGAAGACCTGGTTTTGATTCTTGAGTCGGGAAGACTCCCTGGAGAAGGAAATGGTAACCCACTCCAGTATGCTTGCCTGGAGAATCCCATGGACAGAGGAGACTGGCAGACTAGAGTCCATGGGGTTGCAAGAATTGGACATGACTTAGCAACTAAACCACCATAAGAAATTAGTGAAATTTATTTTAAACAAATAAAAACAGAAGTGGAACCATGATCTTTGTCTTCAAAAGATTAAATATATAGAAACACTAAAAGAACTTATTTTGAATTCAGTGATATAAGGTACAGAGAGACATTTTTCTTCAGTATAAGCAATAATAGTGTTTTTAAAAATGCGAACTGTCTAAAGGTAAAATGGGATGCCTTATAAAGTTATGAATCTTTGTAACTGCAAGCATTCAAGCAGGGACTAGAAAAGCAGAATACTCATTCCTATTTTGAAAGAAAGATAGTACCAAATGACAACTAAATTAGTTAATCTGGTAGGTAACTAACTTGGGAACCCTGGGCTTTTATCTTTTTATTTCCTAATATGATAAATTAGTCTTCACACACCACGCTTTTAAACATAACTCAAAGCACATCTGAAAGAGTATATTTGGAAAAAGCAGTATTCACCACCTTTTAGTTTATTTTAATTAATTATTGAATTATTTAGGCAAAAATAATTAGGTCCTGATCTTTCTGTTACTCAGGACAATCAGTAGCCAATATACTAAATATAAACAACCTAACAGGACACACAGTTCCCTTTTGAAAAAATTGAACTACTCAGAATTACACAAAGCGAAGTTTCCCTTGGGTAAAATTTAAAATATTGCATACCATCTCAAGGAAAGAAAAATGTTGTATTTTTACCATCATGGTATGATAGAATGCTTTCTATGAAAACAAGCATGACAAAGTGCAAAAAAAAAAAAAAAATGTTGATACATTTACAAACCATCAGAGTTTAACTAATGGAGTAAAATCTCAAGTCCTTTAGAATAAATTTTACATGTGAGTATTTATTCCTTTAAAAGATAAAAGTTTTGTTTTGATAGAAATCTTTTTACAAATGCACTGGCCCATTTGCCAGTTCCCTGCCTTGTTAAACAGAGACTACAAAAAATATATATTTTTTTAAATGCCTTCCTGACCCACACAATTATCACTCTATACTTAACTTACATTGATGACCTTAGAGTCTGCTGAAGCACATATATATATAGCCCTACATTAACATCCCACTGATATGTGTTTTGACTGGTAGTGTCTCCTTTTTAAAGTTTTCCAGTTTTCTTCCTTACTGTCAGAATCCAGGCTGTCATTCTTCCATGCTGTTAATAAGTCTATCTCTAGCAGCCTTTTTCCTGACATTGAATTTGCTGCTTATCTGCCGCTGTTTTGAAAAATGGATAATTCAGGCAGAATAAGAACACGTACAAAAGATTAGATCAGAACAGTGGACTAAGTACATGTGTGTGCCTCGTCTTTATTTCCCAAATCCTTAGAAATGTAAGAAAAATAGGCTGTAAGTGTGCAATATGAGAATGTATGGCACGTTTATAGTGAATTTATCTGAAGTGGAAAATTCCTAGGAGAGAACACACTGTTTGGAATATCTTGGTTCATTTGCCTTCCCCATAATAGCAGTGCTGGGCTTGAGGACTTGTGATGTAAAGACAATCAAAACCATGTGGCTTGAGAGAGGGTTAATTCCTAAAAGAAAAGGGAGCTTGACAGACAAATGCAGAGCATGTTCAGTATGCTGACACTTGCTGAAAGAAAGCCTTCCCCACCACCATCCTAGCCACCAGTCAAACTTAGAAATTTGTATTTCAAAATGAGAAACTAATCCTTTTCCACTTAACTTGAGCAGAATTCACATTGTATGCCAGTCAAAATGCAAATACAAGAATGATAAACTTTTACTTACATGTAAATTATATTATTAAACCCATTAAATATACCTTAATAGTTGTGGACATAGAGACTCATGATTTTCTTCAGTTCTGGAAAATTCCAAGGTATCATTGATTCAAATGTTACCTTTCTGCCTGTCCCTCCATCCTTTTCCTCTCAAATTCTTGTCAGAAGGATACTAGAATCTTGATGTCTATCCTCTGTATCTCTTAATTGGCTTTTCATATTTTAACCTCCTTTGTCTCTCTGTGCTGTGTTTTAGGTGAATTTCTCAGACTATCTTTTCATTCCCTAATTCTTCCTTGTACTATTCCAGGGTATCAGTTATCTATTGCAGCCTAACAAATCGCTTCAAAAGGTAGCAGTTTGAAATAAGAACAATCTCTTAATTCTCACTTCTCTTTATTTTGTGGGTTGGCTAGATGGTTTTCCTGCCAGTCACCTGGCAGGTCACTCAGATCTGGACTTCACTGGGCTGTCAAAAGGCTGAGTTGACTGAACCACTTACACTGCATGACCTCTCACTACCCAGGAGGCAGCAGGCCAGGCTTCGTTCGTGGTGGCATTAGTGTTCCCAGAAGCAAGGGTATGTAGCCCCAACACTCAAGTACTTGAGTCACTTTTGCCAGTGATCCATTGGCTAAACATTGGCCAGTCATGTTGCCTAGTCCAGATGCAAGGAGTGGAGAAATGGATTCCACCTTTGATTGTAGGAGTTACAAAGAGCATTTGGCCAGGCTTTGCAGCTTACCATACCTGGTTAGAGTTTATCCATCTTCTATATGCTGTATTGCAAGTATGATTTTTCTTTTTTAGTGTTTCACTAATTTTTTTTCATATCTACATTTTTTTGCCTATTTTATTTCATGAAATCCTTTTTGTTTTTTCTAATAAGAATCACCTCCTGTTTTAATGTACTTATTTCTTTATAGTTTTGGTTGTGCTGGATCTTCGTTGCTCTGCACAGACTACTCTGTAGTTGCTGTACACAGGCTTCTCATTGCAGAGCGCATGAGCTCCAGTAGTTGCAGCACGTGGGCTCAGTAGTTGTGGTTCAAGGGCCCTGGATGTGTGCTCTCAGTACTTGTGGCACAGTGGTTTAGCTGCTCCACAGTGTCTGGAGTCTTTCCAGACCAGGGATCAAACCCATGTCCCCTGCATTGGCAGGTGGATTCCTATCCACTGTACCACTAGAAAAGTCTGAAACCTTATTTTTTGTAATGAATTTCTTTCTTTCTTTGAAAGAACAAGCTTATGTTAAGGTCTTTGTCATATTGTGCAATGCAATATGATCCAATAATTTCCAATGGGATGGATTTATTTTCTGACTGTTGATTTTGCTGTCTTTTTTTCATTACTCTTTACATGACTTTTATTTTGAAGGGCAGACTTTATTTTCCCAAAAAAATCCAATAATTTCCTATGGGACAGATTTATCTTCTGATTGTTGATTTTGTTTTTTTCCATTATTCTTTACATGACTTTTATTTTGAAGGGCAGATTTTGTTTTGATTCATTGTTTTGATTTGTTCTCAGGATCTCTCCTGTACCCATCTTACTTCTGTCTTCTCTCCCAGTTATTCAGATCTCAAGTCCAGAATTGAGTCTTATAATGTGTTTTGGGATTTCTATACTATCATGACATATGGGTTCATGATGAAAGTGAAAGAGGAGAGTAAAAAAGTAGGCTTAAAGCTCAACATTCAGAAAACAAAGATCATGGCATCTGGTCCCATCACTTCATGGCAAATAGATGGGGAAACAGTGGAAACAGTGTCAGACTTTATTTTGGGGGCTCCAAAATCACTGCAGATGGTGACTGCAGCCATGAAATTGAAAGACGCTTACTCCTTGGAAGGAAAGTTATGACCAACCTAGACAGCATATTCAAAAGCAGAGACATTATTTTGCCAACAAAGGTCTGTCTAGTCAAGGCTATGGTTTTTCCTGTGGTCATGTATGGATGTGAGAGTTGGACTGTGAAGAAAGCTGAGTGCCGAAGAATTGATGCTTTTGAACTGTGGTGTTGAAGAAGACTCTTGAGAGTCCCTTGGACTGCAAGGAGATCCAACCAGTCCATTCTAAAGGAGATCAGCCCTGGGATTTCTTTGGAAGGAATAATGCTAAAGCTGAAACTCCAGTACTTTGGCCACCTCATGCGAAGAGCTGACTCAATGGAAAAGACTCTGATGCTGGGAGGGATTGGGGGCAGGAGGAGAAGGGGACGACAGAGGATGAGATGGCTGGATGGCATCACTGACTCGATGGCCATGAGTCTGAGTGAACTCCGGGAGCTGGTGATGGACAGGGAGGCCTGGAGTGCTGCGATTCATGGGGTCGCAAAGAGTCGGACTCGACTGAGCAACTGAACTGAACTGAACTGAACTGAATGGATTTAGAGCTTGGCTCCAGAAACAGCTTGACTCAGTTCCTAGTCACAAGGCCTCTTCCTTCCTTAGCCTACAGCTTCCTATAAGCCCCGAATAGCCAGTCAGCAGCAAGGAGAAAAGCAGAGAAATACAGCTTGTCTTTTTTTAGCTTCCTTTCAAAGAAGTGAGCAGGAGAGGCCCCACTCAAGCCACTGGCTTCAACCCATGAAACAGGGCAGATCCCCCATCTCCCGGGGAGAAGGAACCTTTTAGTTCATTACCAGCAGGAGCCATCCATTCCTCACTTCTGTTTCTAGGCTCATCATCTGGCAGCCTGTAGCTTCAGCCTCACTTGTTCATTCACATTTCTGTCTATTTATGAACCTTGAAGATGTTCCTGTGTTTTGGACGCTGTCTACAGCTTTTACATTTTATCTGTTATAGCTACAGTTTTCATCTAGGTGAAATATACTACCCTACTGACCAAAGCCCACATAGTTTTAGCAAAACACCTTATATTAATTCAAAAATTCATGACAGTAAGCATATTAAAAGATGCTCAATATCATTAATCATTAGGGAAATATAAACCACAATGAAATGCTACCCCACAATTATTAGAATAGCTAAAATTAAAGACTGATCGTACCAAGTATTAGCAATGATGTGGAACAACAGGAGTGTCCATACATCACTGCTGAGAATGAAAAATTATGCAACCAATTTGGAAAATAGCTTGGCAGGTTTTTAAGCTAAACATATACCTATGGATATGATTTAGCCAGTTCACTCTTTGTTATTTATCCAGTTAAAGTGTTCCTCCATATAAACACTTGTACATGAATGTTTATGACAGCTTATTTGTAACAGCTAAAAATGGGAAACAATCCAAATTCCATCAACAGCTGGATGGGTAAATAAACTGTGGTATATACATACAAGGCAATGCTACTTGGCAATTAAAAAGAATGAACTATTAATATAAACATCAGCATGACTAAATCTCAAAATAAAGCTCAGTGAAAGAAGCCAGACAAAAAAGAATATATACTACATATCCTTTGTAAACATTCTAGGAAGTATAAACTGATTTATAGTGTCAAAAAGTAGATCAGTAGTTGTCTGGGGGGAGGGGAAGGTGAGAGGGAGAGATTACAGAGTTAGGGAGCTGTCGGAGGTGACGGCTATATTCATTACAGTGATGGTTACACCCAGTAGTTCCCCGCTGTCTGCAGTTTTACTTTTTGCAGTTTCAGTTACCTGAGGTCACTGAGGTCTGAAACTATTAAAGGGAAAATTCCAGAAATAAACAATTCATAAATTTTAAATTGACTGCTGATCTGAGTTTCATGATGAAATTTCATCCTGTCCCACTCCAGTCTGCCCAGAATGTGAATCGTCCCTTTGTCCTGCATAACCTGTTAGTCACTTAGTAGCCACTTCGGGTATCAGATCAACTGTTGTCTATCACACTGATTCTGTTCAAATAACTCTTACTTTACTTAATAAAGGCTCCAACGCCCAGAGTAAAGATGCTGGCAATTCCGGTATACCTAAAAGAAGCCATAGTGCATTCTTTAAGTAAAAAGGTGAAAATTCTGTATTTAATAAGAAAATAATCAAATCTGAAGTTGCTAAGATGTACTAATATTTTATGCATTAACTTGTGAGGAAAGAAAAAGAAATTCATGCTAGTATGCTGTTGCACTTCAAACTGCAAAGGTTAAAATCACAGTGTGTGACAAATGCTTAGTTAAGACGGCAACGCATTAAGTTTGCACAGTAAAGGTGTTTTGAGAGATATCACATTTACATAAGCTTTATTACAATTTATTTCTGTAATTGTCATATTTTATTATTACTATTAAATTATTGTTAATCTTCTAATGCACCTAATATATAAACTTTATCATAGGTATGTATGTATAGGAAAAAACATATTACATATAAGGTTGTGTTCAGTTCAGTTCAGTCACTCAGTTGTGTACTACTCTTTGTAACCCCATGAATCACAGCACGCCAGACCTCCCTGTCCATCACCAACTCCCGAAGTTCACTCAAACGCATGTTCATCAAGTCGGTGATGCCATCCAGCCATCTCATCCTCTGTCGTCCCCTTCTCCTCCTGCCCCCAATCCCTCCCAGCAACAGGGTCTTTTCCAATGAGTCAACTGTTCGCATGAGGTGGCCAAAGTATTGGAGTTTCAGCCTCAGCATCAAAGTCCTTCCAATGAACACCCAGGACTGGTCTCCTTTAGAATGGACTGGTAAGATCTCCTTGCAGTCCAAGGGACTTGCAACGGTCTTCTCCAACACCACAGTTCAAAAGCATCAATTCATCAGCGCTTGGCTTTCTTCACAGTCCAACTCTCACATCCATACATGACCATTGGAAAAAGCATAGCCTTGACTAGACGGACCTTTGTTGGCAAAGTAATATCTCTGCATTTCAATATACTATCTAGGTTGGTCATAACTTTCCTTCCAAGGAGTAAGCGTCTTTTAATTTCATGGCTGCAGTCACCATCTGCAGTGATTTTGGAGCCCAAAAAATAAAGTCTGACACTGTTTCCACTGTTTCCCCATCTATTTGCCATGAAGTGATGGGACCAGATGCCATGATCTTTGTTTTCTGAATGTTGAGCTTTAAGCCAACTTTTTCACTCTCCTCTTTAACTTTCATCAAGAGACTTTTTAGTTCCTCTTCACCTTCTGCCATAAAGGTGGTGTCATCTGCATATCTGAGGTTATTGATATTTCTCCCAGCAATCTTGATTCTAGCTTGTGTTTCCTCCAGTCCAGCATTTCTCATGATGTACTCTGCATGTAAGTTAAATAATCAGGGTGACAATATACAGCCTTGACATACTCCTTTTCCTATTTGGAACCAGTTTGTTGTTCCATGTCCAGTTCTAACTGTTTCTTCCTGACCTGCATATAGGTTTCTCAAGAGGCAGGTCAGATGGTCTGGTATTCCCATCTCTTACAGAATTTTCCACAGTTCATTGTGATCCACACAGTCAAAGGCTTTGGCATAGTCAGTACTATCCAAAGTTTCGGACGTCCACTTGGTATCTTGGACCATGTCATCCCACAGATAAGGGACGAGTTGGAGGTGTTGGTGGTGATGCTGCTAGTACAGTGGATAGTAATCTGCCTGCCAATGCAGGGGACACAGGTTCAATCCCTGGTCTGGGAAGATTCCACATGCCGTGGAACAACTAAACCCCTGTGCCACAACTACTGAGCCCACGCTCTAGGGTCCTCATACATGGATGATAAACATCAGTTGTACACTTGAAGTATATCCAGTTTATTATATACCAATTATTTATTTAAAAAGCTGTTTTTAAAGTTAATGTAATGTTATTATATCTGAGTTTGTTTAGCTTGGTCATATTAGTTTCATTATAAGTATAATATTGAAAAAAAATATTAATAATGATAGCTAACACTTATATGACAGTTTGCCAAGCCAGTTGTGTAAGCATTTTACTTAGGTCATCTCGCTTGATCCCCATCAACAAGTTAACCAATAGGAACTTTAGATAATAACTCCATTATCTAGATAAAGAAACTGGAGCTTCAACGGATTAAGTAAATTGCCCAATAGGTGACTTGTGTACTGCTAAGTGACAAAAATGGAATTTGAACCATATGCTATGGTTCTAGGGCCCAAACTGAGTTAAAAAGGACAGTTTGCCTCACTGTTACTCAGTTTCCTAGTCTTCACCTTTGAACCTATCCTCTCTCCCCACTCTCCCTCAGCCTCATTTTTATCTCCTAATAAAGGTCCAAAGTCACTGCAGATGGTGACTGCAGCCATGAAATTAAAAGACACTTACTCCTTGGAAGGAAAGTTATGACCAACCTAGATAGCATATTCAAAAGCAGAGACATTAGCTTTCCAACAAAGTCCATCTAGTCAAGGCTATGGTTTTTCCTGTGGTCATGTATGGATGTGAGAGTTGGACTGTGAAGAAAACTGAGCATTGAAGAATTGATGCTTTTGAACTGTGGTGTTGGAGAAGACTCTTGAGAGTCCCTTGGGCTGCAAGGAGATCCAACCAGTCCATCCTAAAGGAGACCAGTCCTGGGTGTTCATTGGAAGACTGATGCTGAGGCTGAAACTCCAGTACTTTGGCCACCTCATGCAAAGAGTTGACTCATTGGAAAAGACTCTGATGCTGGGAGGGATTGGGGGCAGGAGGAGAAGGGGACGACAGAGGATGAGATGGCTGGATGGCACCACCGACTTGATGCACATGAGTCTGGGTGAACTCCGGGAGTTGGCAATGGACAGGAAGGCCTGGCATGCTGAAATTAATGGGGTCGCAAAGAGTCGGACACGATTGAGCAACTGAACTGAACTGAACTGAAAGACTAATACAGCTATTCCCAGAATGGGAGTCAGGAAAGAGAACTGCACTGGTTGCACTGCACCGGCTTCCATGTATAAGGAAGCAATGTCACAGACTTGGAAATTATGGATGTCCTTGCTAGTCTATACAGCTAGTTATCACCTTTGCTTGTTTTTGAGCTATTTTAAAACTTTATAGAGATAGAAATTAACTCATAGAAATTTGATAGTAATGAAAATAATTCCTACCTATAGAAACACAAATTGTGTTCAGTAGGAATACTTGATTACTGCCCTGCGGAAAATAGCTTTTTTTGATATAAATGGATAGTGTTTTATCCATTTATATATTTATTTCAGCTGGAGAAGGGAATGGTAAACCACTTCAGTATTCTTGCCATGAGAACTCCATGAACAGTATGAAAAGGCAAAACGATAGGATACTGAAAGAGAAACTTTCCAGGTGGTAGGTGCCCAATATGCTACTGGAGATGAGAGGAGAAATAACTCCAGAAAGAATGAAGAGATGGAGCCAAAGAAAAAGCAACACCCAGTTTTGGATGTGGGTGGGAATGAAAGTAAAGTCCAATGTTGTAAAGATCAGCATTACATAGGAACCTGGAGTGTTAGGTCCATGAATCAAGGCAAATTGGAAGTGGTCAAACAGGAGATGGCAAGAGTGAATATTGACATTTTAGGAATCAATGAACTAAAATAGACTGGAATGGGTGAATTTAACTCAGATGACCATTATATCTTCTACTGTGGGCAAGAATCCCTTAAAAGAAATGCAGTAGCCATCATAGTCAACAAGAGTCCAAAATGCAGTACTTGGATGCAATCTCAAAAACAACAAAATGAAATGAACTAAAATAGACTGAAATGGGTGAATTTAACTCAGATGACCATTATATCTTCTACTGTGGGCAAGAATCCCTTAAAAGAAATGCAGTAGCCATCATAGTCAACAAGAGTCCAAAATGCAGTACTTGGATGCAATCTCAAAAACAACAAAATGATCTCTGTTCACTTCCAAGGCAAACCAATTCAATATTGAAATAATAGGCAGCTCCAAGTCTATGCTCCAACCAGTAATGCTGAAGAAGCTGAAGTTGAACGGCTCTATGAACACCTACAAGGCTTTCTAGAACCAACAGCAAAAAAAGATGTCTTTTTCATTATAGGGGACCGGAATGCAAAAGTAGGAAGTCAAGAGATACCTGGAATAACAAGCAAA
Organism: Cephalophus harveyi; assembly: GCA_006410635.1. Taxonomy (NCBI): domain Eukaryota; kingdom Metazoa; phylum Chordata; class Mammalia; order Artiodactyla; family Bovidae; genus Cephalophus; species Cephalophus harveyi. Next base: position 116,883 of record SJYT01021347.1, read on the forward strand.
TTTGGCCTTGGAGTTCTGAATGAAGCAAGGCAAAGGCTATAGAGTTCTGCCATGAGAACACTCTGGTCATAGCAAACACCCTCTTCCAACAACACAAGAAAAGATTCTACACATGGACATCACCAAATGGTCAATACCGAAATCAGATTGATTATATACTTTGCACCCAAAGGTGGAAAAGCTCTATGCTGCTGCTGCTGCTAAATCACTTCAGTCATGTCCGACTCTGTGCAACCCCATAGATGGCAGCCCATCAGGCTCCCCCTTCCCTGGGATTCTCCAGGCAAGAACACTGGAGTGGGTTGCCATTTCCTTCTCCAATGCATGAAACTGAAAAGTGAAGCCACTCAGTCATGTCCGACTCTTAGCGACCCCATGGACTGCAGCCTACAAGCTCCTCCATCCATGGGATTTTCCAGGCAAGAGTACTGGAATGGAATGCCATTGCCTTCTCCGGGAAAAGCTCTATACAGTCAGCAAAAACAAGACCGGGAACTGACTGTGGCTCAGATCATGAACTTCTTATTGCCAAATTCAGACTTAAATTGAAGAAAGTAGGGAAAAACCACTAGACCATTCAGGTATGACCTAAATCAAACCCCTTGTGATTATACAGTGGAAGTCAGAAATAGATTGAAGGGATTAGATCTGATAGACTGCCTGAAAAACTATGGATGGAGGTTTATGACACTGTACAGGAGGCAGGGATCAAGACCATCCTCAAGAAAAAGAAATGCAAAAAGGCAAAATGGTTGTCTGAGGAGGCCTTACGAATAGCTGTGAAAAGAAGAGAAGCGAAAGGCAAAGGAGAAAAGGAAAGATACACCCATTTGAATGCAGAGTTCCAAAGAATAGCAAGGAGAGAAGAAAACCTTCCTCAGTGATCAATGCAGAGAAATAGAAGAAAATAATAGAATGGGAAAGACTAGAGATCTCTTCAAGAAAATTAGAGATATCAAGGGAACTTTTCATGCAAAGATGGGCACAATAAAGGACAGAAATGGTATGGACTTAACAGAAGCAGAAAGTATTAAGAAGAGGTGGCAAGAATACACAGAAGAACTATACAAAAAGATCTTCATGACCCAGATAATCACGATGGTGTGATCACTCAACTAGAGCCAGACATCCTGGAATGTGAAGTCAAGTGGGCCTTAGAAAGCATCACTACGAACAAAGCTAGTGGAGGTGATTGAATTCCAGTTGAGCTATTTCAAATCCTAAAAGATGATACTATGAAAGTGCTGAACTCAATATGCCAGCAAATTTGGAAAACTCAGCAGTGGCCACAGGACTTGAAAAGGTCAGCATTCATTCCAATCCCAAAGAAAGGCAATGTCAAAGAATGCTCAAACTACTGCACAATTGCTCTCATCTCACACGCTAGCAAAGTAATGCTCAAAATTCTCCAAGCCAGCCTTCAACAGTACATGAACCGTGAACTTCCAGATAATTCAAGCTGGATTTAGAAAAGGCAGAGAAACCAGTGATCAAATTGTCAACATCCACTGGATCATCGAAAAAGTGAGAGAGTTCCAGAAAAACAGCTACTTCTGCTTTATGGACTATGCCAAAGCCTTTGACTGTGTGGATCACAATAAACTGTGGAAAATTCTGAAAGAGATGGAAATACCAGACCACCTGACCTGCCTCTTGAGAATCTGTATGCAGGTCAGGCAGCAACAGTTAGAACTGGACATGGAACAACAGACTGGTTCCAAATCGGGAAAGGAGTACATCAAGGTTGTATATTGTCACCCTGCTTATTTAACTTATATGCAGAGTACATCATGAAAAATGCTAGGCTGGAAGAAGCACAAGCTGGAATCAAGATGGCAGGGAGAAATATCAATAACGTCAGATATGAAGATGACACCGCCCTATGGAAGAAAGTGAAGAACTGAAGAACTTCTTAATGAAAATGAAAGAGGAGAGTGAAAAAGTTGGTTTAAAACTCAACATTCAGAAAATGAAGATCATGTCATTGGGTCCCATCACTTCATAACAAATAGATGGAGAAGCAATGGAAACAGTGACAGACTTTATTTTGGGGGGCTCCAAAATCGCTGCAGCCATGAAATTAGGAGACACTTGCTCCTTGAAAGAAAAGTTATGACCAACCTAGACAGCGTATTAAAGGCAGAGACATTACTTTGCCAACAAAGTTCCGTCTAATCAAAGCTATGGCTTTTCTAGTGGTCATGTATGGATGTGAGAGTTGGACAAGCTGAGCATCGAAAAGTTTATGCTTTTGAACTGTGGTGTTGGAGAAGACTCTTGAGAGTCCCTTGGACTGCAAGGAGATCCAACCAGTCCATCCTAAAAGAAATCAGTCATGAATATTCATTGGAAGGACTGATGCTGAAGCTGAAACTCCAATACTTTGGCCCTCTAATTCGAAGAACTGACTCATATGAAAAGATCCTAATGCTGAGAAAGATTGAAGGCGGCAGGAGAAGGGGACGACAGAGGATGAGATGGTTAGATGGCATCGCCGATTCAATGGATATGAGTTTGACTAAACTTTGGGAGTAGTTGATGGACAGGAAGACCTGGTGTACTGCAGTCCATGGGGTCTCAAAGAGTTGGACATGAGTGAGCAACTAAGTGAACTGACTGAGCTGATTCATTTCAGCATCCCTGGTCTGACTTTAATTTTTCTTTAACTACTTATAAAATCTACTGATTCCATCATTAATAGTGAGTTAAATAAAAGCTTTAGCATATGTTCATTTTATATTTGTATGAGTTACATTTTACCTTTAAAAAAATCTATTCTTTAACCCATGATGTGATGTGATGTGATGTGAAGTCGCTTAGTCATGTCCGACTCTTTGCGACCCCATGGACTGTAGCCTACCAGGCTCCTCCCTCCATGGGATTCTCCAGGCAAGAGTACTGGAGTGGGTTGCCATTTCCTTATATAGAATAATTTAAAATTATTTTGAAAATTGTTTCTTAACAGTAGTTAACCAAATTCAGTAATCTCTTCCTTATCCTGTTCAACCATGAAATTCCCTTCTATATATATTTTCAAAGACTATGAGAATTTCAGCTCTAATATAAGACAATGGTGAGCCCCTCCCATTGCATCTAATTAGGAAAAGTAATATTTGGGAGAGGAAAGCAGAAAGTAGAAATGAAATAGAGGTAAATTAAAAATAGGGCTTTTTTTCTCTACAGAGAAATATAAAATTTTAAAAGAATAAGAGGGAGAAAAGTGAACATTGACCTTAGGAATGCCTTCTTGTGACATCTGTAAAGAGAAAGGAAGGAAGCCAAATGCATGTTCTTTGGCTTGAGTGTTCATAGAAATAACCGAGACTTTAAAATTGAGTATTTGGAAAGAGTAAGAAATACCTGCTTTATGATAGTTAGTGTGTTCAATACAGATGACTCATGGTTTTTTCCAGTCCAAATATCCAAGTTCTTTTTTGTCCTTTAGCTGAAGCAGTAAGGAAGTAAGACAGGAGATCAAGAGGCCTGACCAAGGTACAAGTCTCTGGAGCATAAGACTAAATAACCTTGGATACAGAAAATCAGAAAAACATTGATAAATTCAGAACTGAACAAAAGACTCATTATCCAGATTATCTGCCATAAAGAAGATTTCATGGATATCTAGTTAAAACTGAAAGAGAGGAGACATCTTAAAGTTTTCTATAAGAAAAATGAGTAAGTGGGAATTATGTAGTATATACTATTATCATTTAAGGTAATAAAATATTGATGCTGTCCTTATGAATAAGTAATGGTTTATCTGAGATGACATTCAAAATATTTAACAACCTTAAAGCATGAGAAAGACCTATTTGGAAGGATGCAGGGCCTCTAGGGAGCAAGGTTCTAGAGGCCTCTTACTGCGCCTGACATTGACCTGGGGTTCATGCTGGGTTTTGGAAAGTCCAATAAGTCTCAGGGGAATAACCAAGACCACTGGGGCAAGGGTCTGGCACTTGGAAGTCTTGGGGCAGTGGCTATTTACAAACTGTGTGGAAGTATTTCACTAAAATACTCCTCTCTCTCTCTCTGTCTCCTTCCCTCCCTCCCTGCTTTCCTCTCCTCCCACTTTCTAAGCACTTGGCACTACTCACCTCAGCAAAAAAGGGCAAAGGATTTGTAAAGGAAATGGTCACTACTTGAAGTTTAAAATGTACATAGCTGCAAATAATAGACAACTCTACTACAGTGGCTTAAATGGAAGAGTTTTTTTCATATCATGATAGAACAGGCTAGCTATGAGCAGTTTAGGGCTTGGACACGGTGATACACAGTGACATTGTCAAGGACCCAGGTTCCTTCCATTTTTGACATCTGGTCCCATCACTTCATGGGAAATAGATGGGGAAACAGTGGAAACAGTGTCAGACTTTATTTTGGGGGGCTCCAAAATCACTGCAGATGGTGACTGCAGCCATGAAATTAGAAGACGCTTACTCCTTGGAAGAAAAGTTATGTCCAACCTAGATAGTATATTCAAAAGCAGAGACATTACTTTGCTGACTAAGGTCCGTCTAGCCAAGGCTATGGTTTTTCCTGTGGTCATGTATGGATGTGAGAGTTGGACTGTGAAGAAGGCTGAGCGCCGAAGAATTGATGCTTTTGAACTATGGTGTTGGAGAAGACTCTTGAGAGTCCCTTGGACTGCAAGGAGATCCAACCAGTCCATTCTGAAGGAGATCAGCCCTGGGATTTCTTTGGAAGGAATGATGCTAAAGCTGAAACCCCAGTACTTTGGTCACATCATGCGAAGAGTTGACTCATTGGAAAAGACTCTGATGCTGGGAAGGATTGGGGCAGGAGGAGAAGGGGACAACTGAGGATGAGATGGCTGGATGGCATCACGGACTCGATGGACGTGAGTCTGAGTGAACTCTGGGAGTTGGTAATGGACAGGGGAAGCCTGGTGTGCAGCGATTCATGGGGTCGCAAGAAGTTGGGCACGACTGAGCAACTCAACTGAACTGAACCATCTAGCCATCTTCATCACACTTGTTGTCTCATGATTGTAAGATGGTTCTTGAATCCCCCCATACTTCGCTTCTGAGTTTCAGGGAAGAATAAGATGAAAGGAAGAAGGAGTGTTATCTGTCTTAAGAGAGCACTGTCTCTGCAGACTGCTTGCCTTTGGCCAGAAGTGTGTCACATCACCTACTGTGCATACCAGGCAGCATCAGGAGGCCAGTGTTTTTAGTGATGTCCTTTGTTGCTTTGAGAAAAATGAGAATTTGTTAGTAAGGGTGAAGGGGAAAATAAATATTGTTTGGGCAAAAGGTAGCACTTACCCCACTCAGTTAAAGGCTGTATCAAAAACTGGATAGAGGGGCTTTCCCTGGCAGTCCAGTAGTTAAGACTCCATGCTTCCACTTCAGGGGCATGGGTTCGATCCCTAGTTGGGGGACTAAGATCGCACATGCCACACAGCACAGCCAAAAGGGAAAAAATAAAAAGGAGAGAGTTGGCTCTGCTGATGAAATCTTAATATTTATGAAAAAGCCTTAAAATAGCAAAGTACAGTTCACTCTGCTAAGAGTTTTTAAATAATGTATTATGCCACTCAGTATATGTTGTTAAATTTAAATTTCACATCTGCAAAAATGTATATAATCACAACCTCATGTTTAAGTGGAAACCATTGTATTACATGTAAGCTGCTTCCAAACATGTATGACTAATCAAATTTCTAAGCCAAATTTCTTCATCCATGCAGAAAAAAAGCACTCCTCATTGATGTTCACATAAAAGCTTTTTGTCAATGTAGGATTAATTTTTGTAGTGTCTGAGGAGAGAGAAAAGACATAATTTAAAAATTGTGAAATTATCTTAGTTGAAGCAATCAAATATAAAGGAATTTTCAACTTAAACATTTGAATTTCAGAGTTACCTGCCACTTTGAGGTCATTACATTTTGCTCTTCCTGGTTCTGCTTCTTTTCTGGGGTGATCTTCAGTTTCCATTCTGTTTTTGTCTATTTTTGTTTGCCTTTATTGTTTTTTTCTCTATTTCAGAACAGAATTTTTACAAGAGCGATAGAGAGCTTTTCTCCAAATTGCCCAACATTACTTATCTCTACTCTAGAAGATGGGATCCTCATCTGTCTCTGCAAAGAGGCTTTTCGTAGTTTCTAGTGCAGCAAATGCAATGCAATAAGTTATACTCCCAGTTTAAAAACATCTATGATGTAAAATGTAAGAGTTCTTTGGAGAACAGCCCTTACATAATATGTTTGAGCATGGCTTATTTAGTCTGAATCCCTGTTTAGGAAGAAAAATGTTCTCGGAGTAGTTTCCTTTTCATAACTGTTGATACTGGTGAGTCCACCTCTAAATACACCAGAGAGAAGAGGGGAATCAAGGAGAAACCAACATATACAGTCAGCCCTCCGAATGCCCAGGCTTCACATCTGAGAACTCAACCAACCATGGATTAAAAATATTCAGGAAAAAAAATCTGAAAAATTCCCAAAAGCAAAGCTTAAATTTGCCCTATGCCAACAACTATTTACATAACATTTACATTGTATTTACAACTATTTGCATAGAATTTACATTGTATTAGCTATTATAAGTAATCTAGAAATGATTAAGTATACAGGGGGATATGTGTGGGTTATAAAAATACTACACCATTTTATATAAGGGACTTGAGTATCCTCAGACTTTGGTATCCTTGGGATAACTGAGTCCTGGACTCCCACACATATCAAGGGATGACTATGTGGTTAAGACGCTGATATTCACATATCACACATATAGCGCTATAAGGTCTCAATCAAAAGCTAAACGGTGGGCTTCCCTGCTGGCTCAGTGGTGAAGAGTCTGCCTGCCAATGCAGGAGACACAAGTTTGATTCCTGATCTGGAAAGATCCCACATGTTGCTGAGCAGCTGAGCCTGTGGGCCATAACTACTGAGGCTGTACTCTAGAGCCTGGGAGCTGCGATTACTGAGCCTGTGCACCACAACAAGAGAAGCCACCATGGTGAGAAGCCCACACACCACACTTAAGGAGTGGCCCTCGCTCTCTGCAATCTGAGAAAGCACGCACTGCAACAAAGACCCAGAACATCTGACAATGAATAAATAATATGTTAAAACAAAAAACTTAATGATTCCCTAAAAAATAAAAGTGGAGGGTAACAAGACACTTCCAAGATACATGTTATTTCTATATTTATATATGCAATTTTATATAATTCAAATTGTTGTTCAGTTGCCCAGTTTGTCCAGTTCTTTGCAGCCCGATGGACTGCAGCGTGCCAGGCCTCTCTGTCCCTCACCATCTCCAGAGTTTGCCCAAGTTCATGTCCGTTACATCAGTGACGCCATTCAGGCATCTCATCCTCTGACCCCCTCTTCTTCTGCCCTCAATCCTTCCCAGCATCAGGGAAATTCAATTCAAAATAATAATTTAATTAATTAAAATTAATTTGAATACCAATTCAAATTAACTCAATGTAAATAGACTGAAATCCTTATTACATTAGTTTAAATCGCTTTATCCTAAAATTTGTGTCACCAAAGACCAACAAGTAATGAGGACCTCCTTTCCTTGTCTCCTTTATGAAGCCTAGACAAATGCCTGCTTGGCATTAAATGGACCCAGTGAGTCACCTAGATCTAATCAGAGGTAGCTTTAAACTTCACCAGAATTTGGTGTCACTGTAAAATGTTATATCCCGGTAGTGAGAATATAAGTTGGTTCAACTATTTGGAATATTTGGTAATGTATCAAGAATTTTTTTTAATTTTTTAATTGAAAGATAATTGTTTTACAGAATTTGGTGGTGTTCTGTCATACATCAGCTAGAATCAGTCATAGGTACACCCAAGTCCCCTCCCTCCCAGACCTCCCTCCCATCTCCCTCCCCACCCCACCATTCAGCCTGTCACAGAGCCCCTAGTTGAGCTCCCTTAGTCATACAGCCGGAGAAGGCAATGGCACCCCCCTCCAGCACTCTTGCCTGGAAAATCCCATGGACGGAGGAGCCTGGTGGGCTGCAGTCCATGGGGTCGCTAAGAGTCGGCCACGACTGAGTGACTTCACTTTCACTTTTCACTTTCATGCATTGGAGAAGGAAATGGCAACCCATTCCAATGTTCTTGCCTGGAGAATCCCAGGGACGGGGGAGCCTGGTGGGCTGCCATCTATGGGGTCGCACAGCGTCGGACACGACTGAAGTGACTTAGCAGTAGCAGCAGTAGCAGTAGTCATACAGCAAATTCCCAAGGCCTATCTGTTTTACACGTGGTATTGTAAATTTCTGTTACTCTCTCCATACATCTCCCCTTCTTCCTCCTCTCCTCCTACTTTGTCCATAGGTCTGTTNAAGTGACTTAGCAGTAGCAGCAGTAGCAGTAGTCATACAGCAAATTCCCAAGGCCTATCTGTTTTACACGTGGTATTGTAAATTTCTGTTACTCTCTCCATACATCTCCCCTTCTTCCTCCTCTCCTCCTACTTTGTCCATAGGTCTGTTCTCTATGTCTGTTTCTCCACTGCTGCCCTGAAAATAAATTCATCAGTGTCATCTCTTCAGATTCCATACATATGTATCAGCATATGATATTTATATTTCTCTTTTTGACTTACTTCACTGTGTATAATGGGCTCTAGTTTCATCCACCTCATTAGAACAGATTCAAGTGTGTTCCTTTTTATGGCTGAGTAGTATTCCATAGTATATATGTACCACAGCTTCTTTATCCATTCTTCTGTCTATAGACATCTAAGTTTCTTCCATGTTCTAGATATTGTAAATAGTGCTGCAGTGAATAGTGGGGTACATGTGTCTTTTTCAGTTTTGATTTCTTCAGGGTATATGCCTAGGAGTGGGATTCCTGGGTCAAAGGGTGGTTCTATTCCTAGCTTTATAAGCGGTCTCTACACCATCTTCCATAGTGGCTGTATCAGTTTACATTCCCACCAGCAATGCAAGAGTATTTCCCTTTTATCCACACCCTCTCCAGCATAACTCAGATGACCATTATATCTACTACTGTGGGCAAGAATCCCTTAGAAGAAAAGCAGTAGCCATCATAGTCAACAGGAGACTCTAAAATGCAGTACTTAGATGCAATCTCAAAAACAACAGAATGATCTCTGTTCATTTCCAAAGCAAACCATTCAATATCACAGTAATCCAAGTCTATGCCAAAACCACTAATGCTAAAGAAGTTGAAGTTGAATGGTTCTATGAACCCCTACAAGACCTTCTAGAACTAATACCCCAAAAAGATGTCCTTTTCATTATAGGGGACTGGAATGCAAAAGTAGGAAGTCAAGAGATACCTGGAATAACAGGCAAATTTGGCCTTGGAGTACAGAATGAAGCAGGGCAAAGGCTAATAGAGTTTTGCCAAGAGAACACTCTGGTCATAGCAAACACCCTCTTCCAACAACACAAGAGAAGACTCTACACATGGACATCACCAGATGGTCAACACTGAAATCAGACATTATATTCTTTGCACCCAAAGATGGAAAAGCTCTATACAGTCAGCAAAAAACAAGACTGGGGGCTGACTGTGGCTCAGATCATGAACTCCTTATTGCCAAATTCAGACATAAATTGAAGAAAGTAGGGAAAAACCACTAGACCATTCAGGTATGACCTAAATCAAACCCCTTGTGATTATACAGTGGAAGTCAGAAATAGATTGAAGGGATCAGATCTGATAGACAGAGTGCCTGATGAACTATGGACAGAGGTTTGTGACACTGTACAGGAGGCAGGGATCAAGACCATCCTCAAGAAAAAGAAATGCAAAAAGGCAAAATGTTTGTCTGAGGAGGACTTACAAATAACTGTGAAAACAAGAGAAGTGAAAGGCAAAGGAGAAAAAGAAAGGTATACCCATTTGAATGCAGAGTTCCAAAGAATAGCAAGGAGAGATAAGAAAGCCTTCTTCAGTGATCAATGAAAAGAAATAGAGGAAAATAATAGAATGGGAAAGACTAGAGATCTCCTCAAGAAAATTAGAGATACCAAGGGAACATTTCATGCAAAGATGGGCTCAGTAAAGGACAGAAATGGTATGAACCTAACAGAAGCAGAAGATATTAAGAAGAGGTGGAAAGAATACATAGAACTGTACAAAAAAGATCTTCATGATCCAGATAATCACGATGGTGTGATCACTCACCTAGAACCAGACATCTTGGAATGTGAAGTCAAATAGGCCTTAGGAAGCATCACTACAAAGCTCATGAAGGTGGTGGAATTCCAGCTGTGCTCTTTCAAATCCTAAAAGATGATGCTATGAAAGTGCTACACTCAGTACACCAGCAAATTTGGAAAACTCACCAGTGGCCATAAGACTGGAAAGGTCAGCATTCTCTCCAATCCCAAAGAAAGGCAATGCCAAAGAACGCTCAAACTACTGCACAATTGCTCTCATCTCACACGTTAGTAAAGTAATGCTCAAAATTCTCCAAGCCAGGCTTCAGTGGTGCATGAACCATGAACTTCCAGATATTCAAGTTGGATTTTGAAAAGGCAGAGAAACCAGTGATCAAATTGCCAACATCCATTGGATCACTGAAAAAGTGACAGAGTTCCAGAAAAACATCTGTTTCTGCTATGGACTATGCCAAAGCCTTTGACTGTGTGGATAACAACAAACTGTGGAAAATTCTGAAAGAGATAGGAACACCAGGCCACCTGACCTGCCTCCTGAGAAATCTGTACGCAGGTCAGACAGCAACAGTTAGAACTGGACATGAACAACAGATTGGTTGCAAATCGGGAAAGGAGTACATCAAGGCTGTATATTGTCACCCTACTTATTTAACTTATATGCAGAGTACATCATGAGAAATGCTGGGCTGGATGAAGCACAAGCTGGAATCAAGATTGCTGGGAGAAATACCAATAATCTCAGATATGCAGATGACACCACCCTTATGGCAGAAAGTGAAGAAGAACTAAAGAGCCTCTTGATGAAAGTGAAAGAGGAGAGTGAAAAAGTTTGTTTAAAGCTCAACATTCAGAAAACAAAGATCATGGCATCTGGTCCCATCACTTGATGGCAAATAGATGGAGAAGCAATGGAAACAGTGACAAACTTTATTTTGGGGGTCTCCAAAAATGCTGCAGATGGTGACTGCAGCCATGAAATTAGGAGACACTTGTTTCTTGAAAGAAAAGCTATGATCAACCTAGACAACATATTAAAAAGCAGAGACATTACTTTGTCAACAAAGGTCCATCTAGTCAAAGCTATGGTTTTTCCCATAGTCATGTATGGATGTGAGAGTTGGTCTATAAATAAAGCTGAGCACCAAAGAATTGGTGCCTTTGAACTGTGGTGTTGGAGAAGACACTTGACAGTCCCTTGGACTGCAAGGAGATCCAACCAGTACATCCTAAAGGAAATTAGTCCCAAATATTCATTGGAAGGATTGCATGATGAAGTGGAAACTCTAATACTTTGGCCACCTGATGTGAAGAACTGACTCATTTGAAGAGACCCTGATGCTGGGAAAGATTGAAGACAGGAGGAGAAGGGAGTGACAGAGGATGAGGTGGTTGGATGGCATCACAGACTCAATGGACATGAGTTTGAGTAAACTCTGGCAATTGGTGATAGACAGGGAGGCCTGGCGTGCTGCAGTCCATGGGGTCATAAGGCATCAGACACCACTGAGCAACTGAACTGAACTAAACTGAAATATACAGCATTTATTGTTTTAGACTTTTTGACGATGGCATTCTGACTGTTGTGAGGTGATATCTCATTGTCATTTTGATTTGTGTTTCTCTAATAATGAGTGATATTGAGCATCTTTTCATGTGCTCATTAGCCACCTGCATGCTTTCTTTGGAGAAATGTCTCTTCAGGTCCATTTCCCACTTCTTGATGGGTTGTTTGCTTTTCTGGTATTGAGTTGTATGAGCTGCTTGTGTTTTTTGGAAATTAATTCTTTATCACTTGTTTCCATTGCTATTATTTTCTCCCATTCTGAAGGTTGTCTTTTCACCTTGTTTGCAGTTTCTTTTGCTGTGCAAAAGGTTTTAAGTTTAATTAGGTCCCACTTGCTTATTTCTGTTTTTATTTTCATAACTCTGGGAGGTGGGTCATAGAAGATCTTGCTTCGATTTTTGTCATCAAGTGTTCTGCCTATGTTCTCCTCTAAGAGTTTGATAGTTTCTGTTCTTACATTTAGGTCTTGAATTCATTTTGAGTTTATCTTCATGTGTGGCATAAGGTAGTAATCTAATTTCATTCTTTTACACATAGCTGTCCAGTTTTCCCAGCCCCACTTATTGAAGATCTGTCTTTACCCCATTTTATATTGTTGCCTCCTTTGTCAAAAATAAGGTACCCATAGGTGTGTGGGTTTATCTCTGGGTTCTCTGTCTTGTGCCATTGGTCTGTATTTCTGTTTTTGTGCCAGTACCATACTGTCTTGATGCCTGTAGCTTTCTAGTATAGTCTGAAGACAGGAAAGTTTATACCGCCAGCTCCATTCTTCCTTCTCAAAACTGCTTTGGCTATATGGGGTCTTTTGAGTTTCCATATGAATTGTGAAATTTTTTGTTCTAGTTCTGTGAAAAAAGCCATTGGTAATTTGATAAGGATTGCATTGAATCTGTAGATTGTATTTGGTAGTATAGTCATTTTTACAATATTGATTCTTCCTACCCAGGAACATGGAATATCTCTCCATCTGTTTATGTCATCTTTGATTTCTTTCATCAGTGTCTTATAGTTTTCCATATACAGGTCTTTTGTTTCCTTAGGTTTTTCTTTCTTTTTGTTACAATAGTGAATAGTATTGATTCCTTAATTTCTCTTTCTGATTTTTCATTGTTAGTATATAGCAGTGCAAGTGATTTCTGTGTATTGACCTTGTATCTTGTGACTTTGCTGAATTTGTTGATTAGCTCTAGTAATTTTCTGATAGTTTCTTTTGGGTTTTCTGTGTGTAGTATCATGTCATCTGCAAATAGTGAGAGTTTTACTTCTTTTCCAGTCTGGATTCCTTTTATTTCTTTTTCTTCTCTAATTGCCATAGCTAGGACTTCCAAAACTACAATGAACAATAGTGATGAGAGTGGATACCCTTGTCTTTTTCCTGATCTTAGAAGGAAAGCTTTTAGTTTTTCACCATTGAGAATGATGTTTGCTGTGGGCTTTTCATATATGGCCTTTACTATGTTGAAGTAGGTTCCTCCTATACCCATTTTTTGAAACATTTTTATCATAAATGGATGCTGGATTTTGTCAAAGGTGTTTTCTGCATCTATTGAGAGGATCATTTGGTTTTTATCTTTCAATTGTTGATGTGGTTTATCACATGGATTGATTTGTGTATATTGAAGAATCCTTGCATTGTGTATATTGAATAAACATGACTTTATCATGGTGTACGAGTTTGTTAGTGTGGTGTTGGATTCTCTTTACTAGAATTCTGTTAAGGATTTTTGCATTTCTGTTCATCAGTGATATTGGTCTGTAATTTTCTTTTTTCGTGTTGTCTTTTCCTGGTTTTGGTATCAGGGTGATTGTGGCATTGTAGAATCAGTTTGGAAGTGTTCCTTCCTCTGAAATTTTTTGTAAGAGTTTCAAAAAAATAGGCATTATCTCTTCTCTAAATGTTTGATAGAATTCCTCTGTGAAGCCATCTGGCCCTGGGCTTTTGTTTGGGGGGAGATTTTTGATCACTGTTTCAATTCCAGTATTTGTATTTGGTTGTTCATTCCTCTTTCTTCCTGGTTCAGTCTTGGGAGGCTGATCTTTTCTAAGTATCTGTCCATTTCCTCTAGGTTGTCCATTTTATTAGCATACAGTTGCTCATAATATTCTCTTCTGATCCTTTGTATTTCTGTGCTCTCTGTTGTAACCTCTCATTTTTCATTTCTAATTTTATTGATTTGATTTTTCTCCCTTTTTTTCTTGATGAGTCTGGCTAGTGGTTTGTCAATTTTGTTTATCTTTTCAAAGAATCAGCTTTTAATTTTTCCTATTGTTGCCTTCATTCCTTTTTCACTTATTTCTGCTCTGATTTTCATGATCTCCTTCTTTCTGCAGACTTTGGGGTTTTTTTGTCCTTCTTTGTCCAGCTGCTATAGATGTACAGTTAGGCTGTCTATTCAATGGTTTTCTTGCTTCTATAGGTATGATTGTATCACTGTAAACCTCCCTCTTAGAATTGCTTTTGCTGAGTCCCATAGGTTTTCATTGTCATTTGTTCCTTGGAATCTTTTGATCTCTTTTTTTATTTCTTCAGTAACCTCTTTGTTATTTAGTAATGTATTGTTTAATCTCCATGAGTTTGTGTTTTTTGCCATTTTTTTTTCCTTTAGTTGATATCTAGTCTCACAGCATTGTGGTCAGAGAAGATACTGAATCAAGAATTTTTAAAGGCACAAATTCTACTTTGTGGTCACATCTGATCATCTCCTTTAGATAAAGTAGATTTATATAAAGTGATATTTGTTATAGCATCTTCATAAAGAAAAAATGTAAATATCCTAATTATTAAATTGTTAGGACATAACCTAATACATGGTTATAATCAAAGATAGGGTACAAAATGTAGAGTTTGAGGCAATATATGTGTATATGATCTGAATTTTTAAATTATTCATACAATTAGACTCAATATTAAAAAATTACTGAAAAGAAATTCAACCATGTAGCAGTTGTATCTATGTAAAGAGATTGCATCCTTCTATACAAATGTTATACATACATTTGATTATTTTGAGTAAATGCCTAAACATGGAAATATGAGATATATTGTTATTTTTAACTTTGTATGTAGCATTTTCAAACAGCCATCCAGGGATATTATACCAATTTTTGTATTTTCATGGTAAGCAAATCAGTTTCAACATGCGCACATAGTTTATCAGGTCTTCTTTATATTTTTCTTTATTGTCCAAATTATCTGAACTAAACAAGACTATTTTAATAATAAGAAATACTTATACACATTAGAAAAGTGGTTATGAAGATACAGTATTAGAAATGAGGATCAAATAGGAGATTAATATGACCTCACATCCCACAGCAGAGTTTGTTAGAGTTTCTTGGACCCAGCATGAGACCCATAGCATCAACCTCCAATACCTATCTACCTTCCTTACTTTATGGTAGATTTTTGTACTTAAGTGTATCACCATCCATCTGACACTGAAAGGACCAAAACTGAGACTCCAAATGTAGCTGCCACTAGCTTTGTTTCTACCAACAGTACTAATCATTCTCTCACACTTGAAACCTTTTGAACTAGCTTTGACTTTCTCCTCCTTTGCTTAGATTGCTGCTGCTGCTCAGTCGCTCATGTCCAGCTCTTTGCAACCCTATGAACTGTAGCCCACCAGGCTCCTCTGTCCATGGAATTTTTCAGGCAAGAATACTGGAGTGGGTTGCCATTTCCTCCTGCAGGGGATCTTCCTGACCCAGAGATCAAGCCCACATCTCCTGCATTTCCTGCATCGCAGGTGAATTCTTTACCAATAAGCCACCTGTGAAGCCCCAATTATTCAAGGAATAGAGAAGCAATCTAAAGAACAAGACGTTCAAAGATCCTGAGGTAAAAGGAACCTGGGGCATTTAGAATGCTGGAGGGCAAAACCATCTGGATAAAGGACAAAGAGAAGCAGTCTGCCCTGAGGCTTGTCAAGGCAGGGTAACCAGATCGTGCTGCCCCTTGTAGGCTATGTACTAGATTGTAACTCTTGGACAGCCTAAAATTAGTCTCTGCCTCTAGGTTATATTGCCTCCTCAATTGCTATTGCCCACTACAACTAGATACAGCTTTCTAAAAGATCTGTTGGAACATATCAGTTTCCTGACACAAAGGAAAACAGAAAGAAAGAAAAATATATCACTTAGCTTCTCACCACTGCCTTCAGACTCAGTAGACTCCTAGGGGCTTTGATTTAGGTTGAATTGTGTCCCCCTCAAAATTTGTATGTTGAAGTCTCTACTCCTAGGATCTCAAAATGTGACCTTATTTGGAAACATGGAGAATAGGGTCACTGCAAATGAAATGGTGAAGGTAAGGTCATTCTGGAGTAGCAGCTGCTGCTGCTGCTAAGTCGCTTCAGTCATGTCCAACTCTGTGCGACCCCATAGACGGCAGCCCATCAGGCTCCCCCGTCCCTGGGGTTCTCCAGGCAAGAACACTGGAGTGGGTTGCCATTTTCTTCTCCAATGCATGAAAGCGAAAAGTGAAAGTGAAGTCGCTCAGTTGTGTCCGACTCTTCACGACCCCATGGACTGCAGCCTACCAGGCTCCTCCATCCATGGGATTTTCCAGGCAAGAGTACTGGAGTGGGGTGCCATTGCCTTCGGGGAGTACTGCTAATCCATATAACTGGTATCCTTATAATTATAAAAAGGGAAAATTTGCACACAGATGTGTTAACAGAGGAGAGTACTATGTACAGATTGGAGTTAATGCCCTCATCGGCCAAGAAATACCAGAAGCTAGAAGATAGCCCTGGAACAGATGCTTTGCTTGTCCCTTCAGAGGGAGCATGGCTATGCCAACACCTTGGTCTCAGACTTCTGGACTCCATGTGAGACAATACATTTCTTTTGTTTAGGCCACTCAGTTTGTGATACTTCCTTAGAGCAATCCTAGCAACTAATACAAGTTATTCATTTTAATTTTCATTTGCAATAAACTGTTGCTCCCAGACACCCAAGAGGACTAGCTCCTTTCTTGTTTTCCTATTTCCTCCCTACAATGCTTTCCACTGCTCTCTGCCTATCTACATCAGTTCTTCCTTTTAAAACCCACGCTTTTAAAAGCCCCCTCTCTTTTGAAGCCTTATATAATTATTTTGTATAAATACATTAATATATAAATATATTTTATAAATATAATAAAATTATAAATATGATATTTTAAATATTAATGTAATGTAGTAAAATTCTAGAAATAATAAAATATTAAAATTTTATATTTATAAAACAGATTTATACATATAAACGTATTAATATATGGCCAAAGGTCTGTCTAGTCAAAGCTATGGTTTTTCCAATAGTCATGTATGAAAGTGAGAGTTGGACCATAAAGAAAGCTGAGTGCTGAAGAACTGATGCTTTTGAACTGTGGTGTTGAAGAAGACTCTTGAGAGTCCCTTGGACTGCAAGGAGATCAAACCAGTCAATCCTGAAGGAAATTCGTCCTGAATATTCACTGGAAGGACTGACGCTGAAACTCCAATACTTTGGCCACCTGATGTAAAGAACTGACTCTGATGCTGGGAAAGATTGAAGGCAGCAGGAGAAGGGGACAACAGAGGATGAGATGGTTGGATGGCATCACGGAGAGGCCTGGCATGCTGCAGTCCATGGGGTCGCCAAGAGTCGGATATGACTGAGTGACTGAACTGAAAAGTGAAATTGAAAGTTGCTTAGTCGTGTTTGACTTTTTGAGACCCCATGGACTATATAGTCCATGAAATTCTCCAGGCCAGAATACTGGTGTGGGTAGCCTCTCCCTTCTCCAGAGGGTCTTCCCAACCCTAGAGATCGAACCCAGGTCTCCTGCATTGCAGGTGGATTCTTTACCAGCTGAGCCACAAGGGGAGCCCACTAATACTAGAGTGGGTAGCCTCTCCCTTCTCTACCCGATCTTCCTGACCCAAGAATGAACTGGGGTCTCCTGCATTCAGACTCAACTGAACTAATAATTATTTTTAATGTCATAATCATGCAACTTTTGCAAACTACCTTAAATAAGTTGGGGGGGGCATGATTAGAGTAAAATAAATAGATATAAAGATAGTGTGGTGCCTAACTGTGATACCATTGATTATATATTATATGATACATTATATTGCCATCTTGTTATGGATTTGTCTTCTCTTTCCAATGAAATTTTGCACTTCATGACCTTCTCTACTTATTTGAATCCCCTCAAAGTAGTTCAACAAATCCTAGCTGATTGCCTGAATTAGGAGCCCGATTGATCTCCTGTAAAATCTGATCTAGTACAGTTGCTCATAATATTCTCTTCTGATCCTTTGTATTTCTGTGCTCTCTGTTGTAACCTCTCATTTTTCATTTCTAATTTTATTGATTTGATTTTTCTCCCTTTTTTTCTTGATGAGTCTGGCTAGTGGTTTGTCAATTTTGTTTATCTTTTCAAAGAATCAGCTTTTAATTTTTCCTATTGTTGCCTTCATTCCTTTTTCACTTATTTCTGCTCTGATTTTCATGATCTCCTTCTTTCTGCAGACTTTGGGGTTTTTTTGTCCTTCTTTGTCCAGCTGCTATAGATGTACAGTTAGGCTGTCTATTCAATGGTTTTCTTGCGTCTATAGGTATGATTGTATCACTGTAAACCTCCCTCTTAGAATTGCTTTTGCTGAGTCCCATAGGTTTTCATTGTCATTTGTTCCTTGGAATCTTTTGATCTCTTTTTTTATTTCTTCAGTAACCTCTTTGTTATTTAGTAATGTATTGTTTAATCTCCATGAGTTTGTGTTTTTTGCCATTTTTTTTTCCTTTAGTTGATATCTAGTCTCACAGCATTGTGGTCAGAGAAGATACTGAATCAAGAATTTTTAAAGGCACAAATTCTACTTTGTGGTCACATCTGATCATCTCCTTTAGATAAAGTAGATTTATATAAAGTGATATTTGTTATAGCATCTTCATAAAGAAAAAATGTAAATATCCTAATTATTAAATTGTTAGGACATAACCTAATACATGGTTATAATCAAAGATAGGGTACAAAATGTAGAGTTTGAGGCAATATATGTGTATATGATCTGAATTTTTAAATTATTCATACAATTAGACTCAATATTAAAAAATTACTGAAAAGAAATTCAACCATGTAGCAGTTGTATCTATGTAAAGAGATTGCATCCTTCTATACAAATGTTATACATACATTTGATTATTTTGAGTAAATGCCTAAACATGGAAATATGAGATATATTGTTATTTTTAACTTTGTATGTAGCATTTTCAAACAGCCATCCAGGGATATTATACCAATTTTTGTATTTTCATGGTAAGCAAATCAGTTTCGACATGCGCACATAGTTTATCAGGTCTTCTTTATATTTTTCTTTATTGTCCAAATTATCTGAACTAAACAAGACTATTTTAATAATAAGAAATACTTATACACATTAGAAAAGTGGTTATGAAGATACAGTATTAGAAATGAGGATCAAATAGGAGATTAATATGACCTCACATCCCACAGCAGAGTTTGTTAGAGTTTCTTGGACCCAGCATGAGACCCATAGCATCAACCTCCAATACCTATCTACCTTCCTTACTTTATGGTAGATTTTTGTACTTAAGTGTATCACCATCCATCTGACACTGAAAGGACCAAAACTGAGACTCCAAATGTAGCTGCCACTAGCTTTGTTTCTACCAACAGTACTAATCATTCTCTCACACTTGAAACCTTTTGAACTAGCTTTGACTTTCTCCTCCTTTGCTTAGATTGCTGCTGCTGCTCAGTCGCTCATGTCCAGCTCTTTGCAACCCTATGAACTGTAGCCCACCAGGCTCCTCTGTCCATGGAATTTTTCAGGCAAGAATACTGGAGTGGGTTGCCATTTCCTCCTGCAGGGGATCTTCCTGACCCAGAGATCAAGCCCACATCTCCTGCATTTCCTGCATCGCAGGTGAATTCTTTACCAATAAGCCACCTGTGAAGCCCCAATTATTCAAGGAATAGAGAAGCAATCTAAAGAACAAGACGTTCAAAGATCCTGAGGTAAAAGGAACCTGGGGCATTTAGAATGCTGGAGGGCAAAACCATCTGGATAAAGGACAAAGAGAAGCAGTCTGCCCTGAGGCTTGTCAAGGCAGGGTAACCAGATCGTGCTGCCCCTTGTAGGCTATGTACTAGATTGTAACTCTTGGACAGCCTAAAATTAGTCTCTGCCTCTAGGTTATATTGCCTCCTCAATTGCTATTGCCCACTACAACTAGATACAGCTTTCTAAAAGATCTGTTGGAACATATCAGTTTCCTGACACAAAGGAAAACAGAAAGAAAGAAAAATATATCACTTAGCTTCTCACCACTGCCTTCAGACTCAGTAGACTCCTAGGGGCTTTGATTTAGGTTGAATTGTGTCCCCCTCAAAATTTGTATGTTGAAGTCTCTACTCCTAGGATCTCAAAATGTGACCTTATTTGGAAACATGGAGAATAGGGTCACTGCAAATGAAATGGTGAAGGTAAGGTCATTCTGGAGTAGCAGCTGCTGCTGCTGCTAAGTCGCTTCAGTCATGTCCAACTCTGTGCGACCCCATAGACGGCAGCCCATCAGGCTCCCCCGTCCCTGGGGTTCTCCAGGCAAGAACACTGGAGTGGGTTGCCATTTTCTTCTCCAATGCATGAAAGCGAAAAGTGAAAGTGAAGTCGCTCAGTTGTGTCCGACTCTTCACGACCCCATGGACTGCAGCCTACCAGGCTCCTCCATCCATGGGATTTTCCAGGCAAGAGTACTGGAGTGGGGTGCCATTGCCTTCGGGGAGTACTGCTAATCCATATAACTGGTATCCTTATAATTATAAAAAGGGAAAATTTGCACACAGATGTGTTAACAGAGGAGAGTACTATGTACAGATTGGAGTTAATGCCCTCATCGGCCAAGAAATACCAGAAGCTAGAAGATAGCCCTGGAACAGATGCTTTGCTTGTCCCTTCAGAGGGAGCATGGCTATGCCAACACCTTGGTCTCAGACTTCTGGACTCCATGTGAGACAATACATTTCTTTTGTTTAGGCCACTCAGCTTGTGATACTTCCTTAGAGCAATCCTAGCAACTAATACAAGTTATTCATTTTAATTTTCATTTGCAATAAACTGTTGCTCCCAGACACCCAAGAGGACTAGCTCCTTTCTTGTTTTCCTATTTCCTCCCTACAATGCTTTCCACTGCTCTCTGCCTATCTACATCAGTTCTTCCTTTTAAAACCCACGCTTTTAAAAGCCCCCTCTCTTTTGAAGCCTTATATAATTATTTTGTATAAATACATTAATATATAAATATATTTTATAAATATAATAAAATTATAAATATGATATTTTAAATATTAATGTAATGTAGTAAAATTCTAGAAATAATAAAATATTAAAATTTTATATTTATAAAACAGATTTATACATATAAACGTATTAATATATGGCCAAAGGTCTGTCTAGTCAAAGCTATGGTTTTTCCAATAGTCATGTATGAAAGTGAGAGTTGGACCATAAAGAAAGCTGAGTGCTGAAGAACTGATGCTTTTGAACTGTGGTGTTGAAGAAGACTCTTGAGAGTCCCTTGGACTGCAAGGAGATCAAACCAGTCAATCCTGAAGGAAATTCGTCCTGAATATTCACTGGAAGGACTGACGCTGAAACTCCAATACTTTGGCCACCTGATGTAAAGAACTGACTCTGATGCTGGGAAAGATTGAAGGCAGCAGGAGAAGGGGACAACAGAGGATGAGATGGTTGGATGGCATCACGGAGAGGCCTGGCATGCTGCAGTCCATGGGGTCGCCAAGAGTCGGATATGACTGAGTGACTGAACTGAAAAGTGAAATTGAAAGTTGCTTAGTCGTGTTTGACTTTTTGAGACCCCATGGACTATATAGTCCATGAAATTCTCCAGGCCAGAATACTGGTGTGGGTAGCCTCTCCCTTCTCCAGAGGGTCTTCCCAACCCTAGAGATCGAACCCAGGTCTCCTGCATTGCAGGTGGATTCTTTACCAGCTGAGCCACAAGGGGAGCCCAAGAATACTAGAGTGGGTAGCCTCTCCCTTCTCTACCCGATCTTCCTGACCCAAGAATGAACTGGGGTCTCCTGCATTCAGACTCAACTGAACTAATAATTATTTTTAATGTCATAATCATGCAACTTTTGCAAACTACCTTAAATAAGTTGGGGGGGGCATGATTAGAGTAAAATAAATAGATATAAAGATAGTGTGGTGCCTAACTGTGATACCATTGATTATATATTATATGATACATTATATTGCCATCTTGTTATGGATTTGTCTTCTCTTTCCAATGAAATTTTGCACTTCATGACCTTCTCTACTTATTTGAATCCCCTCAAAGTAGTTCAACAAATCCTAGCTGATTGCCTGAATTAGGAGCCCGATTGATCTCCTGTAAAATCTGATCTAGTTGATTTCTAGGTAATAGCAAAGCGTGATGCTAACTTGCCTCTGGGTCAGGTGCCCAAATTCTCACTCTCAGTATCCATTTTGAGCATTCCTCTCCTTTCTGATCATCACAGCCTCCCTTTCCAAAGGACCTTGGGGTTTTGGAGAGTTAAAAATAGACCTCCATCAAAAAGGATTAGAAAATTTAGGATTGAGACTTACATATATTAAAGTGTATTCAATTTAGAAATTCATAATTTAAGAAAGGATACAACAAATAATGGTATCCTATTATAGGTCTAATTCTACTATTAAATATGAATGAGGGAAATGAAGCCAATAACATAAAATTGCTTTTTAAATAGGATTGGACATTTCTACAATGACTTAGACACGGGTGTTTGTTTGGTGGTTGCTGTTTTTTCAAGCAATGTAAAATTCAAAATCTTTTGTCCCTAACTAAACTAATATTTGTTTGTCAAAACATATAAGAAACAGAAAATGGTTAATATTTCACGGTTATATTAGCTTTTGATGTTGCTGTTCATGTCGACTCTTTGCAACCCCAGAGACTGCCACGTGCTAGGGCCCCCTTTTCCTTCACTAGCTCCTGGAGTTTGTTCAGATTCATATCCATTGAGTCAGTGACGCTATGTTATCATCTCATCCTATTCATCCCCTTCTCCTTTTGCCTTCAATCTACTGCTAGTCTACTTTAAGGAATCATACTGGACCACCTAGAGACACATGCTGTTGTGTGAGTAGAATGTGGTTAACTCAGTAATTAGGAGAACATTATTTCCCCTTCAGTTAAGAGGAAAAGTCAAATGATGCTGATGGTAATAGTTAAAAAGAATATACAATATCTATAGCAAATGATTGTTCTCATTTGCTTTAATTTGATGGTAAGGAATCTGAATTACATTTAGAACAAATGCACTAACCTGACTCTAATTCCAGTATAGGCATAAACCATAACAATTTTAATGACAATTAGATGGATTGTGCCCACAATATATTATCACAGAAGCCACCTCTACATAACATGAATTCACTTTAAATATTGACTTTAGAAAGATAACATTTTATACGCAATCTAAAAATACCAAGTTCATAGAAACAGAGATCAAACCAGTGGTTACCGAAGGTAGGGTTAGGGAAATCAGGTAAAGATAATCAGAAAATATAAACTTCCACCACAACAATGTAAAGCAATTATCCTCCAATTAAAAAAAAAAAAATATATATATATATATACTTCTAGTTCTAAGATAAATAAGTTCTTGGGATATAATATACAATATGATGACTATAGTTAATAAATATTGTGCTGTGCAAGTTGCTAAGAGAGTAGACCTTAAAAGTTCTTATCATCAGGTAGAAAATGTAATTATGTGAGGTGATTGTTGTTCACTAAACTTATTGTGATAATCATTTTGCAGTGTAAGCATATTTCAAATCATTTTGTTATAAACCTGAAACTAATTTAATGTTCTAAGTCAATTATATCTCCATAAAACTGGGAAAATGAGCTTAAACATTATTTTAAGGGCTTCCTGCTTTATTACTTGTTGGGCTTCCCTGGGGGCTCAGAGGTTAAAGTGTCTCCGGGTTCGATCCCTGTGTCGGGAAGATCCCCTGGAGAAGGAAATGGCAACCCACTCCAGTATTCTTGCCTGGAGAATCCCATTACAATATGCTGCTATTTAGTTCTGTGTAAAATATATCTGAAATACAGAGAATATGTTTTTGATTGGCAGTCTGTGAGATGGCCCCCAGTGATCTCTACCTCCTGGTATATTCAAATTGTGCACCATCTCCCTTTGAGTGTGGGCTAGACTTGTGACTCACTTCCAACAAATACAATATGGCAGAAGTGATGTAATGTTATACCCCTTTGGATATGAAGTTATAAAAAGAATGTGGCCTCTCTCTTAGGTTCTTGCTCACTCTGTCATTCTATTTGGAATTTTATTTTCCCTTGACTCAGCTTGAGGAAGGCCACTGTTATAAGTGAGGCAGTCCTATGAAGAGATGATCAGTCTTGGAAGTGGATCTTCTGAGGCTGCCCAAGGGACAGATGCGGAAGCTCTGAGGTGGATACCCCTTCAGATGAGACTACTGCCCTGGGCTGACAGCTGGGCTGCAACCTCAGGGATAACCTTGAGCCAGAACCATTTATAGAAAGCCACTCCCAGACTCCTAAGCCACAGAATCTGTGTGAAGGAATAAATGTTTGTTGTATCCACCCACTGAGTATTGGGGTTACTTGTTACATGGCAGTAAGTAAGTAATACAGCATAACATTGTGTGCTATGTAGTAATCTGTTTTCTTTCTGTCCTGAAATTTTTCCAGTCATATTTTGGATATTTAGCATGGGGCTGCTCACTAGTATAATTGGGTCTTCTGTGGAGAATCACATCATTAAATAGCTTAATTTTTCAGTGGATATTTTCATAATCAATCTTGGTAGATTACAATGCCCTGTCATGTTCTATGTGATGTGGGTGAATTTTTTTCAAAGATCTTGGTGAAACTCCTGATAATGCAAACAAACAAACAAAACTCCAGTACTTTAGAATTTATAGTACACTTACTACTACATTTAGATACATCTATCTTAAAATGTTAAGAACTTCTATACATTTGGAACATATTATATCATTTGTTCACTACTTCATTCATTCTCTTTCTCATTAATTTGGTCAGAAAGCATCTATTGAACCCCCACTAAAACCATGCATGATCTAGGCAATGAGAATAGCAAGTAGAATATTGCTAATTTCGTGCTTCAGAAATGCAAGGTCTAATAAGATAGACAAACCAGTAACAACGATAAGTGTAGTCACTCAGTCGTGTCTGACTCTTTGCGACCCCATGGACTATAGGCCACCAGGCTCCTCTGTCCATGGGATTCTCCAGGCAAGAATACTGGAGTGGGTTGACATTTCCTTCTCCAGGGGATCTTCCTGACCCAGGGATCAAACCTGGGTCTTCCGCATCACAGGCAGATGCTTTACCCTCTGAGCCATCAGGGAAGACATGATAATAGAGGGTGATAACTCACAGAAATAGCAGGTGGTTCTGGGAGCTGTTAGCACACAGGAGGGGCATTAAGAGGATGAGAGGAAGCTCCTTTTAGGGATTCATGACTGATTTTATTTTAGGATAAATAGGATTTTTTCAAATTAAAGGAAAGCTTGAGGAAATCTTAGATGTTAAGTCAAAGTACAAGGCAGAAACAGAATTTACAACTTTAGAGGCATCAAGTTATTTATTATGGCTCTGAGGAAAAGGGTGTGTGGTGATGGTGAGACAGAAAAGAAGCTCAAGGGGTTGACAAGGGCAGATCTTAAATTAATTTGTGAATCAATTTAAGAATTGAGATATACTGATTTGTTTCCAGAAGACTCACTACATTAACATCACCTAGGATACTTAGTAAAGTTATAGATTCCTATGTCTCACCAGAGACCCATTTAATCAGATTCTGTGGAGTGAGAATTAGACATTATAGTAAGCTCTCCTGGTCAGTGTTTCTAAAATCAATGAACTTATGGATCATTTTTGTAGGAAAAAATAAACTTTCATTGCCCACAACTATTTCTAAATAAAACACAAACAAAAAATTTTGAAACGAGTGAAATTTATATCTAATAACATCAATTTTAATTATGTGATGATATTGTTTGCTGAGATAAATTGTGGCTTTGTTAGTTACTATGATTCTGCCTGCTGCTTCCATGCTAGATCTTCAGGGTTTAGCATGTAAATGAGATCATGTATCATGTGATGACTCAGTTCATCCAACACTTTTTCCTGTTTGAACTGCTGTGAATTCTAATTTATGCAGCCTACTTGGATGTCATTTGACTTCCACAGAAGATATTTTTGAATATTGACTCCATGTATTTCTTAGGATTAAGTTCATGCACAAGTGGCCAAAACCGAAATGATCAATTTAAACTGGATAGATGTTTATTACTCTCTTGTGTAAGTCAGGGAAAGTGATACAAGCTTGGTATGGTCTCCACAGTATCAAAAACTCAGGTTTGTTGCACACTATCCAACCAGTCCATTCTGAAGGAGATCAGCCCTGGGATTTCTTTGGAAGGAATGATGCTAAAGCTGAAACTCCAGTATTTTGGCCATCTCATGCGAAGACCAGGAGCTGACTGTGGCTCAGATCATGAACTCCTTATTACCAAATTCAGACTCAAATTGAAGAAAGTAGGGAAAACTGCTAGACCATTCAGGTATGACCTAAATCAAATTCCTGATGATTATACAGTGGAAGTGAGGAATAGATTTAAGGGCCTAGATCTGATAGATAGAGTGCCTGAAGAACTATTGAATGAGGTTCGTGACATTGTACAGGAGACAGGGATCAAGACCATCCCCATGGAAAAGAAATGCAAAAAAGCAAAATGGCTGTCTGGGGAGGTCTTACAAATAGCTGTGAAAAGAAGAGAGGCGAAAAGCAAAGGAGAAAAGGAAAGATATAAGCACCTGAATGCAGAGTTCCAAAGAATAGCAAGAAGAGATAAGAAAGCCTTCTTCAGCGATCAATGCAAAGAAATAGAGGAAAACAACAGAATGGGAAAGACTAGAGATCTCTTCAAGAAAATTAGAGATACCAAGGGAACATTTCATGCAAGGATGGG
>SJYT01021347.1:154457-168718 GCA_006410635.1 Cephalophus harveyi
TGGTGATGAACAGGGAGGCCTGGCGTGCTGCAATTCATGGGGTCGCAAAGAGTCGGACATGACTGAGCGACTGAACTGAACTGAACTGAGAGAGAGATTAGCAGAAAAAAAATTGGCCAAACATATCACAAATCATTTCTGGTTTTTATGAGCTTTCTTGCAAGTGTCTTTCTCATTGGACAGTTTCTGTCAGCCCCAGTATCCAAAGACTGTCCAAAAGCAACCTCTTTGGGATATCTAAAACTTGACTATTCTTCACCAGCCTGTCCCAAAGAGCCCAATCCTTTCCCAACTGACTATGGGGTCAATGATGCTGGTTCCTTCTCCTCCCTCCCTTTCCCTCACTTGAAATGTCCCTATTTATCAATATTTAGAAGTGGCATAGCATAGCAGTCAAAAGCATAGGCTTCTCTGCCAGAGACCACCATTTACTTGTCATGTGACCTTGCCCTTTATCTTTCTTGGCCTCAGATTCTTCATCTATGACATTAATGTATAATAACAGTACTTGCCTCGTGGGGGCTATTGAGAGAATTAAATGAGTCAATATATATAAAATACAGCATAAAAAACAGTAAGTGTTATAAAATTGTTTGCTCTTATTCAACAAATATTTCTTGAGCTCCAATAATATGCTAGGCATGGCTCGGATATAGTTGTGATGGCAGGAAAAGAGCCCAATATCTGAAATATCCTAGCTGGATGGTTAAACTCTGAACTCTGTTTTCCTTAAAAAAAAAAAAAAGCTTGTTACAATGCAAAAAATAATTCAACTGCTGCTTTTTTAATCATATAATTATCCGAAGATAGAATTTGTTTTCCATCTAATCTACTAGTGCCTACTTCTTCAGAGCCTGATCCGTGTGTGGTGTGCTTGGAAAACATGCCATCTGTACTCAAAAATAGTTTTCTCAGTTGTTCAATAGGTACTCAATGTTAGTTGAATAAGAATATAAATCCCTTTTTTACACCCTCTGGTTTCTCCTCTAATGTATTTGAAGGTTGTAAAAGTGCAATTCTAAGGCACTTTTGGTTAATTCTGCTTATTACAAGGGCTTCCCAGAAGGCTCAGCAGTAAAGAATCTCCCTGTTAACTCAGGAGCTGAGGGTTCAATTCCCGAGTCAGGAAGACCCCCTGGAGAAGGAAATGCAACCCACTCCAGTATCCTTGCTGGTATAATCCCATGGATAGAGGAGCCTGGTGGGCTACAGTTCATGGGGTCACAAAGAGTCAGATGTGACTGACCATGAACGCAGGCTTATTACAAGAAGAGGAGCTGAGTGAAATTCTGCTGTTGTTTTTTAGACAGGAAACTCCTTGGATCTTGAAGTCCTCACTCTTAAATCACCCTGCTAGATTATAAACCTTTCAGAGCACAAGTGGTATTACCTCAGGTTTGACTCACGTCTTCCAGCACTGTGCTTTGTCCTTGAAAAAGGCATTTGCTATGTTTGTTAAATGAGTAGATAAAGGCTTAGATGTGCAAATAGTTATATTCCCTAAATTCAAGTGGTGGTTTTGTGTGGATGGCAAAAAATGGTCATAGGTAAGTTATGAACTTTTTTTTAAAGAAATTTTTCCCTGGACAAGAAAAAATAATTAAGTTTAGAATTAATCTGGGAAGGTCCCTGGGAGTCCAGTGATTAAGATTCTGCACTTCTAACGCTTCCACTGCAGGGGGCGCAGGTTCAATCCCTGGTCAAGAAACTGAGATCCCACATGGGGCAGAGGGCAGTCACAACTGGCAAATAAAATAAAGATACTGATCAGTTCAGTTCAGTTCAGTCGCTCAGTCGTGTCCGACTCTTTGCGACCCCATGAATCGCAGCACACCAGGCCTCCCTGTTCATCACCAACTTCCGGAGTTCACTCAGACTTACGTCCATTGAGTCAGTGATGCCATCCAGCCATCTCATCCTCTGTCGTCCCCTTCTCCTCCTGCCCCCAATCCCTCCCAGCATCAGAACCATTTAAAAAACATGATTAGACAGTCAAACCTTAAATGAAAAGAAATGGAATTAATCTGACCAAGAAGTGGAAATTCCACCTGATGTAAACAACCTTATTATTAATAGAAATTACACTATTTTCTTCATAAAATTTCAAACAAGAACTACTGGTATATATATATTTTCCACTCAAGTTGATAGCTGATTTGGATACATGGAGATTCATGCATCCAAAATAACTGGGGTGGAGATGAAGTGGTATAGCTGATTATGGTAGCCTTTGTGTAAGAAGGAAATTTGAATTTTCTAAAGCCAAAGTGAATTTTAATGGTTAATCAACTTGTGTGGTTATATATGGCCTTAAATCATTGCTGGCATAATCTTGCCATTAAGCAATGCTAGAGTTGAAAAAATAACTACCAGCCATACTAGTTAGTTTAGTATGTTCAAGAGCACTTCCTTCTACACTAGCATAAATCATAGATTCCAGAATTGGAAAGAACCTTCTGACTATTTTGCTGATGAAGAAACTGGCATCTAGAAGGCTGACACAATGAAATGGGAACCAGAACCCAAGATGCCATGTTTCAGGGTCATTGACTACAATGCTTCTGATTAAGAGCTAAAGAAAGGTGGACTAAATATATCACAGTTTTATTTTTCCACTCGTCCTTTTAAATACCCTGCCAATGAGTCTGAGATTGATTGAAGTTGATTGATTTTAGTCTTAGTTGCTAGCATTTAGCTTTACAGAACACATAATTTTATCTCTTCTATGTAGAAATTGTATAAAGCAGATTAGAAAAAGTTTTGCTGCCCTGTTGTAATTTTAAAAAAGAACCTAAGCCAATATTCATTTTCGGAGCATAATCCTATAAGAAGTTTAGTAAGAAAATGTGGTCGTTGTTCTCTTGACATGTATTTCATAGATTAGGGTCACATATCAAACACCTTTAATTTATTTGAATGTATGAACCTATTGTCCTTTAATTTCTCTAAAAAATTTTAGACAACTATATGTTTGGCTTATGCTACTTTTCACAAAAATTCAGTTCAGTTCAGTTCAGTCACTCAGTCATGTCTGACTCTTTGTGACCCCATGGACTGCAGCACGCCAGGCTTCCCTGTCGATCACTAATTCCTGGAGCTTATTCAAAGTCATGTATATTGAGTTGGTGATGCCATCCAACCATCTCATCCTCCGTCATCCCCTTCTCCTCCCACCTTCAATCTTTCCGAGCATCAGGGGCTTTTAAAATGAGTCAGTTCTTTGCATCAGGTGGCTAAAGTATTGGAGTTTCAGCTTCAGCATCAGTCCTTCCAAAGAATATTCAGGACTGATTTCCTTTAGGATGGACTGGTTGCATCTCCTTGCAGTCCAAGGGAGTCTCAAGAGTCTTCTCCAACACCACAGTTCAAAAGCATCAGTTCTTCGGTGCTTAGCTTTCTTTATGGCCAAACTCTCACATCTATACATGACTACTGGAAAAACCATCGCTTTAACTAGACAGACCTTTGTTGGCAAAGTAATGTTTCTGTTTTTTTTAATATGCTATCCAGGTTGTTCATAACTTTTCTTCCAAGGAGCAAGCATCTTTTAATTTCATGGCTGCAGTCACCATCTGCTGTGATTTTGGAGCCCCCAAAAATAAAGTCTCTCACTGTTTCATTGTTTCCCCAACTATTAGTCATGAAGTGATGGGAATGGATGCCATGCTCTTTGTTTTCTAAATGTTGAGTTTTAAGCCAACTTTTTCACTCTCCTCTTAGGTCCATAAATATATCAGACAGTACAGAAAGGTTGTTTCTTCCTGTTATTCTATAACAGTTTCTTCAGTTGACTTTGAGTGTGATGGTATTTGGGTATCCACTCGTTCATTCAGGAATTATTTGCCAAATATTACATGCCAGGCACTTCGTTAGACACAAAACTCCAATATGGTCACTGCCCTTATTCTTTTAGGGAGATAAATGTATTAAAGAAATAAGCTTACAAATAGATATTTGCTTACAAGCTGTGGTATTATATAACACATATAAGGTATTATGAGTGATTATTCTAAGATTACAAAATTTATAACAGCATATCAGAAGTTTTTCTCATGTTTATGAATAAGGGTGAGAAAAGACTTTCAAATTTATAAGAATTTTCTGATGATGTCCTTCTGACATTACTGCAGGAGCTAGTGATTTAGAAATATGGGCTATATGCTCTGGTGATTGAACCTAGGTCTCCCGCATTGCAGGCAGACGCTTTAACCTCTCAGCCACCAGGGAAGCCCCAGTATATATGAGGGATAGTGAAATGGGGGCAGAATGCAGACTTTAGGAAAATAATTTAAGTGTCTCTGAGACTCAGTTTCCTTGATTAAAAGTCAGTTTTTCAATATCCTTTTCTTGGAATTTAAGTATTGGTAATAAGCATTCATTTCTTAGTATGAGGTCAAGTTTCTACTTACCCCCACCATACATTGAATACATAGTCTTACTGAGAAGTATTTATCACATTTTTTTAACCCACTCACATCACTCTGTGATGTTTAGTTTATCTGAGCTATTTTGGGACATTATAATCCAGAGAAGTTAAAATCAAATGCATGCTGACATTTTATTAGGCACACCTTTGAGATCTTTTATAAATGATGACAAACCTCTAGAATTTGGACCTGTAAAAAACTGAAGTATAACTCTTAACATATTTAATTAATACCCCATTTAAAAATATTATTTTGCTTCTTTGGTATAAAGACATTTAACTAAAATGTAAACTTGTTTATCATTTTTAAGCTACTTTCTTTGCAGTCCTAAATTAAAACATGTTGTTTCTTATTGAATCTCTTCCAATTAGATAACCATTTGTGCATATGGAAAAGATGGCCAGAATCACAAGTAAAGTGGCCCTTAACCCAAAATGATTGTTGGCATATGTCTTCCAAATCTCTTGTATACACTTTCCAGACAATCATACTGTGCATACAAGTTTGTTTCCTGAAGCAGAAAGTATGCACTTAACCTGATTTTACACATGACATAATGTAAAACATCTTAGAAAATTTAAGTGACATAATGTTAAGTAAAAACAACAGTTAAAAAGATGATGCATGACATCTTTGTTAGTTTTATTAACTAAGAAGGACATGAGCTGATCTCACTTACCATGAGAAAGAATTGATAGTGAAAATAATAGTTATAATACTCACTATTTTATATTCATGTACATTCCATTGAGTGAATGGAGCATAATTTACTAAAGCATAGCCTTTATGTGGAACAGTTTGAGTGGTTTCCATTTTTATATAGTATAAATTACATTGGGATAAACATTGTCAAGCATATGGCATTTTTTAATATTTTGGATTATTTCCTTAGGATCGATTCCCAGAAGTAGAATTACTAGGTTAAAGGGTATGAACATTTTTATGATTCTTGAAACACATTGCCAAATTGCTTTCCAAAAAAAGGTTATATCAATTTACAGTGCCACCAGCAATATAGGAAAGTGCCCTTCTCATAATATTCCCACAAGTATTTGGCATCATGCAGCTTTTAGATTGCAAATTTTGTGGAATATATATATATATATATATATACACACATATATATATGTGTCCGTGCTTCGTTTTCAGTCATGTCTGACTCTTTGTGACCCTGTGGCATGGACTATAGCCTGCTAGGCTCCCATGTCCATGGGATTCTCCAGGAAAGAATACTAAAGTGTATTTTCTTCTATCAGAGTCCATATTCTTCTCCAGGGAATATTCCTGACCCAGGGATTGAACCCAGGTCTCCTGCATTACAGGCAGATTTTTACGATCTGAGCCACCAGGGAAGCCATATATATGTATGTATATATACATACATATCATATATGTGTGTGAGTAATATATATGCATACCTGTATATATATATGTATATGTGTATATATATACATACTCTTGTATATATGTGTATGTATATTATATACATAAGCCCATATATTCACACACCCCTGTATATATGTGTGTGTATACAGCTCTGATATATACAGCTCTGTATATATGTGTATATATAGTATATAAGAGCCTATATACATATATGCCCTTGTATATATGTGTGTATATCTATATATAACCCTGTGTGTGTATCAGTTCAGTTGCTCAGTTGTGTCCGACTCTTTGTGACCCCATGGACGGCAGCACACCAGGATTCGCTGTCCGTCACCAGCTCCCGGAGCTGACTCAAACTAATGTCCATCAAGTTGGTGATAGCATCCAACCATCTCAACCTCTGTCATCCCCTTCTCCTCCCACATTTAATCTTTCCCAGATCAGGGTCTTTTCAAAAGAGTCAGTTCTTTGGATCCAGTGGCCAAAGTATTGGAGCTTCAACTTCAGCATCAGTCCTTCCAATGAATATTCAAGACTGATTTCCTTTGGGATGGACTGGTTGCATCTTCTTGCAGTCCAAGGGACTCTCAAGAGTCTTCTCCAATACCACAGTTCAAAAGTATCAATTCTTCGGTGCTCAGCATTCTTTACAGTCCAACTCTCACATCCATACATGACTACTGGAAAAACCATAGCCTTGACTAGATGGACCTTTGTTGGCAAAGTAATATCACTGCTTTTTAATATGCTGTCCAGGTTGTTCATAACTTTCCTTCCAAGGAGCAAGTGTCTTTTAATTTCATGGCTGCAGTCACCATCTGCAGTGACTTTAGAGCCCCCAAATACAAAGTCTCTCATTGTTTCCATTGTTTCCTCATCTATTTGCCATGAAGTGTTGGGACTGGATGCCATGATCTTCTTTTTCTGAATGTTGAGTTGTAAGCTAACTTTTTCACTCTCCTCTTTCACTTTCATCAAGAGGCTCTTTAGTTCTTCTTTGTTTTCTGCCATAAGGGTGGTGTCTTCTGCATATCTGAGGTTATTGATATTTCTCCTGGCAATCTTGATTCCAGCTTGTGCTTCACCCAGCCCGGCATTTCGCATGAGGTACTCTGCCATATAAGTTAAATAAGCAGAGTGACAATATACAGCTTGACATGCTCCTTTTCCTATTTGGAACCAGTCTGTTGTTCCATGTCCAGTTCTAACTGTTGCTTCCTGACCTGCATACAGATTTCTTAGGAGGCAGGTAAGGTGGTCTGGTATTCACATCTCTTTCAGAATTTTCACAGTTTATTGTGATCCACACAGTCAAAGGCTTTGGCATAGTCAATAAAGCAGAAGTAGATGTTTTTGTGGAACTCTCTTGCTTTTTCTATGATCCAACAAATGTTGGCAATTTGATCTCTGGTTTCTCTGCCTTTTCTAAATCCAGCTTG
Organism: Cephalophus harveyi; assembly: GCA_006410635.1. NCBI lineage: Eukaryota > Metazoa > Chordata > Mammalia > Artiodactyla > Bovidae > Cephalophus > Cephalophus harveyi. The sequence goes on from SJYT01021347.1 coordinate 161,713, forward strand.
AACATGTGGAAGTTCATGGTTCACGTATTGTTGAAGCCTGGCTTGGAGAATTTTGAACATTACTTCGCTAATGTGTGAGATGAGTGCAATTGTGCTGTAGTTTGAGCCTTCTTTGGCATTGCCTTTCTTTGGGATTGGAATGAAAAACAGATGTTTTCCAGCCTGTGGCCCCTGCTCAGTTTTCCAAATTTGCTGACATATTGAGTGCATCAGTTTAATAGCATCATCTTTTAGGATTTGAATTAGCTCAACTGGAATTCCATCACCTCCACTAGCTTTGTTCATAGTGATGCTTCCTAAGGCCCACTTGACTTCGTATTCCAGGATGTCTGGCTTTAGGTGAGTGATCACACCATCATGGTTGTCTGGATCATGAAGATTTTTTTGTATAGTTCTTCTGTGTTTTCTTACTTATTCTTATTCTTAATAAGAATTATTAAGAATTATTCTTAATATCTTATTATTCTTATTCTTAATATCTTAATATCTTATTATTCTTATTCTTAATATCTTAATATCTTATTCTTAATATCGTCTGCTTCTGTTAGGTCTGTACTATTTCTGTTGTTTCTTGTGCCCATCTCTGCATGAGATGTTCCCTTGGTATCTCTAATTTTCTTGAAGAGATCTCTAGTCTTTCCCATTCTATTGTTATCCTCTATTTTGTTGCATTGTATGTGTGTATACATATACACACATGGATATATATATTTCTTAGAGCAACATATAGTTTAATGATCTCCATTTTTTAGCATGTCCTTTAACTATGATAATTTGATATTTTTAATAAAACTATGTAAAATTTTATTTGATATATATTAATCTGTTTTCATAGTACAAACTGCCTTGTCTATTTTCCTGTTTCAGCCTGGTGACTGCATGTGCATGTGTGTTGGTAAGCATATTGAGTATTCAATTTTTATACCTAGTTAAATATATTTTTTCTTGTCATTTTTTTCTCTTAGATTTTAGCATAGTGTATCATAACTCATCTCTATCTATATTAAGTAATCAAATTATTCTAATTTTTCCAAGGAGTGACTTTATAAAACTTAACTATTGAGTTAATCTGTAACTTATGTTGAGATATAAGGTATGATTCTAAGTGATCTTTTCCATATTGGGAACTAGCTACCTCAATATCATTAACTAAATATTATTAATTAAATAATCCATTTTTCTGTGTTTTTGATGAAGTCTCATTTATTATATATTAAATCACCTAATTCTCAGTTATTTCTGTTTCATTGATCTATCTGTCCTTGAGCAAGGGTTTATTGTTTTAATTATGAAGAGCCCCTTAACACACTCCTTAATGGATCACAGTTAAACAAAGGGGTTTGCTTAACTCAATGAAACAGTGAGCCATGCTATGCAGGACCCATCCAAGACAGACGGGTCAAAGAGAAGAGTTCTAACAAAACATGGTCCACTGAAGGAGGAAACAGCAACCCACTCTGGTGTTCTTGTCTGGAGAACCCCATGGATAGTATGAAAAGGCAAAAACATATGACACTGGAAAATAAGCCCCACAGGTTGGAAGGTATCCAATACGCCACTTGGGAGTTCAGTTCAGTTCAGTTCAGTCGCTCAATCGTATCCGACTCTTTGCGACCCCATGAACTGCTACACCAGGCCTCCCTGTTCACCAGCAACTCCTGGAGTTCACTCAAATTCATGTCCATTGAGTTGGTGATGCCATTTAGCCATCTCATTCTCTGTTGTCCCCTTCTCCTCCTGCTCCCAATCCCTCCCAGCATCAGAGTCTTTTCTTTTTTTTTTTTTTATCTTAATATCTTATTATTCTTATTCTTAATATCTTAATATCTTATTATTCTTATTCTTAATATCTTAATATCTTATTCTTAATATCGTCTGCTTCTGTTAGGTCTGTACTATTTCTGTTGTTTCTTGTGCCCATCTCTGCATGAGATGTTCCCTTGGTATCTCTAATTTTCTTGAAGAGATCTCTAGTCTTTCCCATTCTATTGTTATCCTCTATTTTGTTGCATTGTATGTGTGTATACATATACACACATGGATATATATATTTCTTAGAGCAACATATAGTTTAATGATCTCCATTTTTTAGCATGTCCTTTAACTATGATAATTTGATATTTTTAATAAAACTATGTAAAATTTTATTTGATATATATTAATCTGTTTTCATAGTACAAACTGCCTTGTCTATTTTCCTGTTTCAGCCTGGTGACTGCATGTGCATGTGTGTTGGTAAGCATATTGAGTATTCAATTTTTATACCTAGTTAAATATATTTTTTCTTGTCATTTTTTTCTCTTAGATTTTAGCATAGTGTATCATAACTCATCTCTATCTATATTAAGTAATCAAATTATTCTAATTTTTCCAAGGAGTGACTTTATAAAACTTAACTATTGAGTTAATCTGTAACTTATGTTGAGATATAAGGTATGATTCTAAGTGATCTTTTCCATATTGGGAACTAGCTACCTCAATATCATTAACTAAATATTATTAATTAAATAATCCATTTTTCTGTGTTTTTGATGAAGTCTCATTTATTATATATTAAATCACCTAATTCTCAGTTATTTCTATTTCATTGATCTATCTGTCCTTGAGCAAGGGTTTATTGTTTTAATTATGAAGAGCCCCTTAACACACTCCTTAATGGATCACAGTTAAACAAAGGGGTTTGCTTAACTCAATGAAACAGTGAGCCATGCTATGCAGGACCCATCCAAGACAGACGGGTCAAAGAGAAGAGTTCTAACAAAACATGGTCCACTGAAGGAGGAAACAGCAACCCACTCTGGTGTTCTTGTCTGGAGAACCCCATGGATAGTATGAAAAGGCAAAAACATATGACACTGGAAAATAAGCCCCACAGGTTGGAAGGTATCCAATACGCCACTTGGGAGTTCAGTTCAGTTCAGTTCAGTCGCTCAATCGTATCCGACTCTTTGCGACCCCATGAACTGCTACACCAGGCCTCCCTGTTCACCAGCAACTCCTGGAGTTCACTCAAATTCATGTCCATTGAGTTGGTGATGCCATTTAGCCATCTCATTCTCTGTTGTCCCCTTCTCCTCCTGCTCCCAATCCCTCCCAGCATCAGAGTCTTTTCTTTTTTTTTTTTTTCAAGAGGACCCAACAATTCTAAAGGTTTATGCACCAATCCTAAACATTTAAATAACAGAGCAATGAGTCAACTCTTCGCATGAGGTGGCCAAAGTATTGGAGTTTCATCTTTAGCATCAGTCCTTCCAAAGAACACCCAGGGCTGATCTCCTTCAGAATGGACTGGTTGGATCTCCTTGCAGTCTAAGGGACTCTCAAGAGTCTTCTCCAACACCACAGTTCAAAAGCATCAATTCTTTGGTGCTCAGCTTTCTTCACAGTCCAACTCTCACATCCATACATGACCACTGGAAAAACCATAGCCTTGACTAGACAGACCTTTTGCAGAAGGCATATTAATAGCTCAAGAAAGAAAGAAGTTGATGGGCCAAAGCGGAAACAGCTTTCTGTTGTGGATGTGTCTGGTGATGCAAATAAAGTCCAAAGCTATAAGAAGAGTATTGCATAGGAACCTGGAATGTTAGATCCATCAATCAAGGTAAATTGGCTGTTGTCAAGCAGGAGATGGCAAGATGGAACACTGACACCTTATGAATCAGTGAACTAAAATGGATGGGAAAGGACAAATTTAACTCAGATAACCATTATATCTACTGCTGTGGGCAAGAATAACTTAGAAGAAATGGAGTAGTCCTCATAGTCAATAAATGAGTCCAAAATGCAGTCTGTGTGTGTATGTTAGTTGCTTAGTCATGTCTGATTCTTTGCAACCCCTTGGACTCTAGCCCTCCAGGTTCCTGTATCCATGGGATTCTCCAGGCAAGAATACTGGAGTGGGTTGCCAGTTCCTTCTCCAGGGGATTTCCTGATCCTGGGATCAAACTTGGGTCTCCCATGTTGCAGGCAGAGTCTTTACCATCTGAACCAACAGGGAAGCTACTGAAATGCAGTAATTGTGTGCAACCTCAAAAACAACAGAATGATCTAGGTTTGTTTCCAAGGAAAACCATTCAACATTGCAAGTAATTCAAGTCTATGCACCAACCACTAATGCCAAAGAAACTGAAGTTGACCAGTTCTATGAAGACTTACAACACCTTCTAGAACTAATACCAAAAAGAGAGAGAGAGAGATGTCCTTTTCATCATATGGGATTGGAATGCAAAAGTAGGAAGTCAAGCGATACCTGGAGTAATAGGCAAGTTTGGACTTAAGAGTACAAAATGAGGCAGGGCAAAGATTATAATAGAGTTCTGTCAAGAGAACACACTGGTCATAGGAAACACCCTTTTCCAACACCCCAAGGGATGATTCTACACATGAACACCACTAGATGGTCAATACTGAAATCAGATTGATTATGTTCTTGCAGTCAATGATGGAAAAGTTTTATACAGTCAGCAAAATCAGACTTGGGGCTGACTGTGGTTTAGATCCTGAGCTCCTTATTTCAAAATTCAGACTTAAATTGAAGAATGTAGGGAAAACCACCAGGCCATTCACCTATGACCTAAATCAAATCCCTTATGATTATATAGTGGAAGTGACAAATAGATTCAAGGGATAGATATGGTAGACAGAGTGCCTGAAGAGCTATGGACAGAAGTTTGTAACATTGTACAGGAGGCAGTGGCCATCCCAAAGAAAAAGAAATGCAGGACGGCAAAGTGTTTGTCTGAGGAGGCTTTATAAATAGCTGAGGAAAGAAAACTGAAAGGCAAGGGAGAAAGGAAAAGATACACCTGAATGCAGAGTTCCAAAGAATAGCAAGAAGAGATAAGAAGGCCCTCTTAGGTGAACAATGCAAAGAAATAGAGGAAAACAATAGAATAGGGAATACTAGAGATCTATTCTATTTGCCATGAAGTGATGGGACCGGATGCCATGATCTTCGTTTTCTGAATGTTGAGCTTTAAGCCAACTTTTCCTATTTGGAACCAGTCTGTTGTTCCATGTTCAGTTCTAACTATTGCTTCCTGACCTGTATACAGGTTTCTAATAAAAGTACTACCTGCTTATTTAAAAGAAGAAAATTACTGAATAAAAAAAGAGTTAAAAAGATTTTTCATAGTTGCTCTAAAAAATAAGCATAGTTAACCTTTTAGAGTACTTTTCTTTTAGATATTTTGGTCTTGCTAGTTGTAAAGATATGGTACAAATTCATTTGTGTGCCATAGTTTGCAGATATTTACTGAGCACTTATTTTGCCAGTTTTCTTCCCAGGCATTGAGTCAAGCTCTAGTTTCACAAAATAAACAAATCCTGCCTTCATTTATTATCATCATAATAAATGATGTTATCATAATCTGTTTTGTAGTTTTGCATAATCTTCATATGTATTACTGTAATAACTGCAAATTTAATTGGGTGAATCAGTTTCTATAGTCATTTTCCTATAGTTGTGTGTTAGTTGCTCAGTTGTGTCCGACTCTGCGATCCCATGGACTGTAGCCTGCCAGACTCCTCTCTCCATGTAATTCTTCAGGTAAGAATTCTGGAGTGGGTTGCATTCCCATCTCTAGGGGATCTTCCTGATCCAGGGATTGAACCCAGGTCTCCTGCAGGTAGATTCTTTACCAACTGAATCACCAGGGAACTCCCAATTTTTCAATATTATTTTTTCTGTAGTTAGAGTACCTTTTAAGATACATTTCTTGAAATGGAGTAATTTGGCTAAAGGACATGGACATATTTAAGAGTCGACACAAACTTTGAAGTTGTTTTTCAAACAGCTAGTACCAACTCTCATGCCACTGAAAATGGACAATGGGAAATTTTTTTTTTTTATGAATCTGCCAGCAATGATTGTAAACACTGAAAATTGTTTTCGTTATTTTCGTAGGTACTTCATTTTAATTTTCCCTTTTTTTTGCTGCCTAGCAAGGTTGAGGCCATGGGATCGCAGAGTCAGACACGACTGAGCGACTGAACTGACTGAACTGAGCAAGACTGAGTTGTATATGTGTTTTATTGGAGGACAATTACTTTACAATGTTGTGGTGGTGTGTGTGTGTGTGTGTGTGTGTTTTAAGTAAGGTTAAATAAATGTATTTCTTTTTAAAATTTATCTGTTTAGCAAATTCCCTAGTGGTCCAGTGGTCAGGACTCTGTGCTTCCATTGCAGGGGGCCCAGGTTTGATCCCTGGTCTGGAAACTAGAATCCCACAAGTCCCACGGTGTGACTAAAGGAAAAAAAAAAAATTATCTGTTCATGCCTTTTGCCTTATTAAGGTGCTTATGCTTTCATTTCGTGTGGACAAGCTCTTTATGGAATAAAGACATAGCCCTTTGGTATATACTCTCCCTCAGACTTATGTCAAAGGAGAAAAGGAGAAAATGATCACTGGGCTTTGTGCCCTGAGGTCAAATAGAGGTTTAAGCCATCTTCCCATTTCCAGGTTCCAGCCCAGCCTATGGCACATGGAAAGTTTTGTACACACAACACAATGGAGGCACACTAGATGCCAATCAGCGGATTGGACACTGGAGGTCCAGAGACACTGAGAAAGAATGAAGGGATGGAGCCAAAGCGAAAACAATACCCAGTTGTGCATGTGACTGGTGATAGAAGCAAGATCCAATGCTGTAAAGAGCAATACTGCATAGGAACCTGGAATGTCAGGTCCACGAATCAAGGCAAATTGGAAGTGGTCAAACAAGAGATGACAAGGGTGAACGTCGACATTCTAGGAATCAGTGAACTAAAGTGGACTGGAATGGGTGAATTTAACTCAGATGACCGTTATATCTACTACTGCGGGCAGGAATCCCTCAGAAGAAATGGAGTAGCCATCATGGTCAACAAAAGAGTCCGAAATGCAGTACTTGGATGCAATCTCAAAAATGACAGAATGATCTCTGTTCGTCTCCAAGGCAAACCATTCAATATCACAGTTATCCAAGTCTATGCCCCAACCAGTAATGCTGAAGAAGCTGAAGT
>SJYT01021347.1:181935-226358 GCA_006410635.1 Cephalophus harveyi
AAAGTATTTCTGTGTACATTGAAAAAAAAACTTGAATGAAACACAAGAAAATGCAACAAAATTAAAATTACTCAGACTTAAGATTTTTTCTTAAATCTTTTCCTATGTTTAATTAATAAAATATTTTTTAGTTATTTATATAGCTGTGTCAAATATGTATACACCCAGGGTGATCATAGGATAGACTTAATTATTGAATTAAGTGTGTGGCTTTAAACCTATCTGGATATATTTGGGTAGTATTGATATTTCTTTTCCTGATAGTATAAACGTGTGATAAAATGTTATTTCCAGTGATTTGATGGCGTTTCAGTTTTTAGGTATTGGAATGCTTTAGGCCAAAACATTTACAGATATAACATTTAGTGGCTTCAATTTATATTCTTCATTCTAGATTAGAGTGTGAAGAGTTGATGCACCAGTGAGAATGAAGGGAGATTGTATTATGCGCATTTCCTTATCTGTTTTTAGAGAAAGTTATTAAGTAGAATTGAATGATGTGCTATAAGACATTTATGTTCCATCTGTTCTCCAGAGGGTGTCCTCTCAGGACGTGACAGGTGGTGGAAGTTTAGAAAGGTGCTGGATTTTTAACTCAGTCTCTTTAATTCTTTTTATATCTGAGACAGTACAAAAATATGCTCTAAAAATATCCTTTAATATGTTCAGATTGAACCTATATTAAAGTAGACATTCAGGGACATTGTAAATAGTTTTTGGATGTTGCTGCTGCTGCTGCTGCTAAGTCGCTTCAGTCGTGTCCGACTCTGTGCGACCCCATAGACAGGAGCCCAACAGGCTCCCCTGTCCCTGGGATTCTCCAGGCAAGAACACTGGAGTGGGTTGCCATTTCCTTCTCCATTGTGTGAAAGCGAAAAGTGAAAGTGAAGTCGCTCAGTCGCATCCGACTTCTAGCGACCCCATGGACTGCAGCCTACCAGGCTCCTCCATCCATGGGATTTTCTAGGCAAGAGTACTGGAGTGGCTTGCTATTGCCTTCTCCGTTTGGATGTTAGAAAGGCCTTATTGAGAGGGAGGCGTTACAGTACCAAGTTATTGTATTAACATACGAAAACCTGAAAGTGGGTGCTATGATGCTTGCAAATTTTGCTCATTTCCTTCTTTCTAAAAAATGAACAAAAGCAATTAAGTTCTAAACCAGTAGTTGGGAAGCCCTGATTTACTCATAAGCCAACTGTCTGTGGATGAGCTCTGCCTCCTTTTGCAAATTACTACCGCCTTGCACCATTTCTAGGCAAGATAGAACTTTGCTGCTCAGGGGTGGTCTTCAGACTAGTAGCATCTGCATTACAGGTGAGATTTTAGAACTGTAGAATTTTTTAGAAATGTAGAATCTTGCCTACCCGCCGTGCAAAAGTACTGAATCAGGATCTGAATTTTCAACTAGATTTCCAGATGGATTGAATGTATTTTAAGGTTTGAAAGGCACTGGTACTTGAGCTGGACTGAGTACAAGCCCCTGCTCTGGCACTTAATAGCTGTGTTACCTTAGATAAGTTATGGAATATTTCTGTCTTTCTGTTTCTTATCTCTATAATAAGAGATTAACCTTTATAAATTTGTTGTGAAGATTAGATGAATTTATATGTTTAGAAATTCCTTAATGTGAATTGGGTCAATAAAGTGGTTGAGGCGTGGTTAAAGAGCTAGCTTAGCTGTATGCCTTCACTTTTGGTGGCATTTTCTCCAGTGCATCAGCATCCAACTGTTGGAATAATTTTATCTTAATCAGCTCTGCACCTATTGGGAATGTCAGGCAGCTAGTTAAAAGCAGTTCCTTGGAACTTGAGTAAAAAAGAAAATAAACCTAAGAACACTGGACAAGGTTGAACAAATAGTATATCCTCTTTAAAGAAATATGCTAATGGTTAATGAAACCTAATTCAGCAGAGAATGCTCTGTCCAGTGGATTATAATAAACTACTTTTAAATAGTGGTGATATGTTTTCCCTTTTAGTATTCCACTTAGAATGAGATTATGTCAATAATTTTGTAAAATTGATTCTGAATTGATACAATTTGCTAGTTATCTGAACATAGCATTCTTTCCTTCTCTGTGATCTAAGGAGAGATTTTGGAAGCTTTCTCTAGTTGACATATGAAGGCAGGTCATGATGAAAGTGACATGTGAATCTACATAGATTGGTTGCTTATATAATACTTGGTTTTAAATCCTCCCACACATATGGATAGATTGTTTTTTCTTTTTTATGTATACATTTGATTGTTATTGTTTATGTTAGCCAAAATGTGCTATGTGAAGGTACGCTATTTCATAAAACAAAATTGTTTCATTAATCATCTAGCCCTTTTGTTTTCAACTCTTGAAAAAAAACCCTGTAATGGCCTTTTTGTAAAAATTAAATCTTAGTTGGATGCTCAGTTTGTAAAACAGATAAGAACAGAACTACTCTGACTGAAGGTGTTTTCCAATTGGTCTGTCAAATTGACAGAAATAGAAATTCTAGACAAAATAATGACTTTGGATTAGAGATCTATAAAGTATCCCATATATTCTTTACTTTTTCATAATTGTGTGTGTTTTCATTTTTGGCTTCAAACTGAAGCATATGAGATCTTAGTTTCTCAACCAAAGATTGAACTTCCACACTCTGCATTGGAAGGCAGAGTCTTAACCACTGAACCACTGGGGAAGTCCCCATAATTGTCATTTTTCATATGATTGTTCAGAGGTATTTAGCTACCATTTGTATTATTAAAAAGAAATTGGTTTGCAGTAAAGCTAGTTATTTCCCTCATACATGCCAGTGTAGCAGAAAGATTCAGTACTTTGTGACTGAAAAGTTTTTCCAAAGGAATGGTATAATTGAAAATAATATTTTCCCCCCTCAACAGGTCACATTTTTATTAGGGATCTGTTAAGTTCAGTGCAGATAATGTAATCAGAAAGTGGGTGAAAACTGTGTATTTAAAAAGTTACGTGGTTACTTTGCAGCTACATGCAAGACTCAAATTGTTTTGTTCCTTTCTATAGATAAGCAGCTGGTACCTTATTCCATCCTTGAATGAGTAGCTGTAACAACAGATGGATATGTTTAGTTATAAGATCAACAAGTCATTGTTCCTTAGAGTACAGGGGTGCTCCAGTGGATCTTGATCTGCCATTCTCGTCTTTCCTACAAAATTAAGATTAAAAACAGAATAAAACCACCTGCAGATCTAGAGAACTAGAAAGATTTTTTTCCCCTTTCTTTACTGCTTTAACAGGGTAGCTTATTTGGCATTTTAGAATCTAGAAGAAGAAACATCTTTAAATCTTTAATATTTCTCTTTCCCCAGTTCTCATCTGGAAGCGATTTTTGCCTTCTTATTCTCACACCCCACTCCAGTTGTCCTGTGAAACAATTGGCAACGTCTAGAGACTTTTCACAACTGGGGGAAGAGGAGCTGCTATTAATAATTTAGTAAAGAGAGAGAGGTCAGGGATGCTCTTATATACGCTGTAATGCCTAGGTCACCCCCTCTAACAAAGATTTTATCTGGCTAAAATGTCAGTAGAGGTTGAGAAATCCTGCTGTAGATGTTAACTCCAATACCTTTGCCTCTTTAAGTTTTACATAGTTCATTTATCATTATTTTCCTATCTCAGTAGTGTTGCCTAGTGAATATACATTCTCCTATACTTTCCTCAGAGCTGGTATCCCCATCTTCCACTACGCTTGTGCTGTAGTTTATCTTATATTATCTGATACATGTCTTTTTTTTGTTGTTGTTGTTAATGTGAACCTACAGGAATGGCTACATTGAGTACCTTTTAAATTATGGTCTACTGAGGCCAGAAATACTTACAGCAATATTTTTAATTAATTAACTAGTTTCCTACTAGTTCATTATACCCTCTTCATGATTTAGGTTTAGGCTGGTTATATCTGTGTGCTCCTAGAAATACTGAAGTATCATCGAGTGTAAATAACCATTGGGAAATCATCAAAATTCAGTTTGATTCAGTACATTGAACTGCAAACAGTTTAGAAAGCCATGCTCTTCATCTGATTTTGATTTTTATCATTAAGACAATGCAGAGATTATCTTATTATTGTTACAAGTCCCCAGTCCTTTATTTCTAACCTGTGGGGCCAGTAATGTTTCAGAATGTGAGAGTTTTCAGATTTTAGAAAGGGAATGTGATGTAGTTTATATAACACTGCCAATGGCATCTGGGTCAGCACTCCATAATCAAAACACATTCATATTTCTACACCCAAACTGTAAGAATGTTCTCACTAAGTGGGATAAATCGGCACTACAGATAGTTTCAGGTTAGTTCATGTTTGGTGTTGCTGCCAAATTATTTTTCAATCTTTGATTTTTAGAGCTTTTGGGATATTCCAAAATGTGGGTAAGCAGTTGTGGCCCTGTACGCCAGCTGTTTCACTGCATGGTGCAAGGGTGTTTCAAGTCTTGTTCTGCTTTTCTTTCTTTTACCTGTTTCCTCATAGCTGTTTTTAGTTTCTCAGCTTTTATTTTTGGAGCATTGCTTTTTTTTTTTTAATTGTCTAACCTGTATGATTAAAAGAGTTTAGATTCTTGATTTTAGAGTTTTTTTTCTCCTTTTCTTTTGAGGTGAAACTATAAGTATCAGTTTCTAAGTTATTCTGTGTATGTTGGATTACTTTTCTGCTTTGCTATCAGTATTCTCTCTTAATTATTCTGTTCATTCTGGACATACCAAATTACACAGAAAGGAAGATATCCTTTAATACCTAAGCATGCATGCATACTAAGTTGCTTCAGCTGTGTCTGACTCTTTTGAGACTCTATGGACTATAGGCTCCTCTGTCCATGGGATTTCCCAGGCAGGAATACTGGTGTGGCCTACCATTTCCTTCTCCAGGGGATTTTCCCCACCCAGGGATCAAACCTATGCCACCTGCATTGCAGGCAGATTCTTTACCACCGAACCACTGGGGAATCCCATGATACCTAAGCATAGGACTTGCCGTCTTTATGTATGCATTTGAGTGCAGTTAGGCTATAAAAGGAGACATTAAATTTTGCTAAGCTGTTTTGTGTTGCATTAACTTCAGCATATAAGTGTTGGACTCCTGGGTGGCTCTTCCATGTGTTGCCTGGGATCTGTGCAGTTTACAACTAACTTGTAGCTCTGCCATTTTCAACATGTCCAGGCAGGATAACTAGAGGGTCATGTGCTGGCTGTAAGTGCTTTGGTCTTAAAGTAAGATATGGATTTGATCACATGACCTCAAGGTGGTTGGAAAATGTTGGGGAGCATATGAATATTTAGAGAGGAATTTCTCTGCCTATATTTTGTACAAACTGTATGTGGTTCATGAATAGGCAACTTTCATTCTCATTTCAGAAAAGGAAAGAGGAAATAATTGAGCACCCAGCCTGACACTCTACTGGATTTCCATACTATAGTGCCTGTTAATATGCTATTTTATTTAATTCCCAAAACAATTCTATGAAGTATCATTCTTGTTAAGGTTTCAAAAGGTAATCTGAGCGTTGTCACACATGTAGTGCATATATATACATAACAGCTCCAGGGCAAAAATCTAGTCTTAGTTTTGACGTAAATGTAAGCACTTTTTGCTTCTGTACACTGCTGCTTGAGAAATCTGGTAAACGCATTCAGAGTTGTTTCATGGTCTGTAGGTGCGTTCTTAGTGTGAATGTATCCCATCTGTTTGCTTATAGTTTCTTGAGGGATCCAGCATACTCTATGGTTTTAGAACCTGGCAAGTGAGGTTCAGTTGGTGAATTGGAGAAAGAAGAGTTTTCTTCTTTGCCTTGGGGGTGCTAGGCTTGCTTTAGTGTTTTTTTTTTTTTTTCCAATCATTCAGACAGAATCATTTTCTTTTTTAGGGAGCATTCCCCGAGTTGCCAGCTCAGCTCTCTTCTCTCTTTCCTTGTAAGGAAGAAGGTCAGGGAATGAATATGATCATAACTGAGAAGGCAAATCTTTGTTCTCTAACTTGTAGTTCATCGTGTAAGGCTTCTCTTTGAGCAAAGGAATGACTTTAAATCTGCCTCTCTTTTTATCTCTGCCTATTCTGGAGGGATTTGGACCAGTTCTGCCAGTCTGAAGTTTCGTTCCTGCTTCACTGTCCCAGAGTAAATATACTTTGTCATTCTGTTTAACTTCTAGCTTGTCTGGGGAAAAATAAAGACATCTCTAGTCTGAAATTGCTTTTGGGAGTATAGCTCCACATATTTTGGTCTGAGTGAAGGGCCTAGGGAAACATGAATTTTGTTACCTTTTTATTTTATTTTCCTTTACTTATAAATCATCATGATGATTCTCCCTTTACATCCATGGGACTTGGTTTTTATAAACACCATTCATTCCCTTTCTAAGGGTGGTTATTTGTAGTTTGTTTGCCATTTACAATCTTATGGGTCCTTTACAAATGGATCATTTTTTTACATTAAATTTTAGTAGGTCAAGAATCCATTTATTTAGGGTCCCCAAGAGAATCCATCTCAGAAGATTGTGGCTACATGTTTTTTATGGCTTCCTGCTGCTTTCTGTAGTCTTCTCAATTTAAACAGTAGTAACAACAAAATCTAGAGGGCATCTTAAGGCCTTGGCTTTGCGGTTTTCTTTTTGTTTCTCACTTGTTTCTAAGGAGATTGGTGATATTTGTTGGATTTGTAATATATATACTTGTAGTAAATTTACCTTCAATCACAAGGAAGGAAAAATGCAGCATTTGAATGGTTTGAGCACAACTTCAGATGCATGTGACCACGTGGAATTCAATGACAGTTTTAATTAGTGCACCTTTAGATTTTCTTTATTTTATTTACACTAGTGTCTGTTTAAAATTTTTAAAGACCTCTCTGTTACATCCTCCCAGATGCTTTATATCCCCGTATCCATTAGAGGACTATGCTAAGTATTCATTTTCTTTTATAAGACCTAAATAAACATGTTGCAAATGATCACGTTTTCCTCCTGCTGAGGTTTCTTAATTTTTTTAAATTAACTTTTATTATGGAGAACTTGGAACATCTACATAAGTAAACAGGCTAGTGTGATAAATAACCATGTAGCCTTCACCTAGTTTCAATTGTTAACAACTCTGGGCCAATCTTATGTCATCTATAACCCCAGTCATTTCACCCTCCTATATCATGTTCAAGCAAGTCTCACACATCATTTAATCTGCATTTTTAAAGAACAGATATTTCAGGTGCATTTCCAAAAGATAAAGACTTTTACCTTAACCCAGTGTCACTAACACATCTAAAAATATCAAAATTCTTAAATCAGTCATGTTCAAATTTACAAATGTCTTAAGAATTGTCTGCCTTCCTTCTTCAAAGGTAATTTGAATCAGTATCCGAATAGACACATTGTAATTGGATGATATGTCTTATATATCATCCAATCTTTAATTTCTTTCTGTTTTTGTTTTTGTCTTTCCCTTTTTCATTTTTGCAGATTATTTAAATGAAACAGGGCTGAGTTTTAAGTCAAGATTTTGCTTGTTTCACTCTGACGGCAAAGTTTAGTATCTTTTTGTTCAGCGTTTCCTGTAAATTTGGGAGTTAGTCAGAAGGCTTTTTAATATTCAGGACTGATTACCATCCCCCTCTTTTTTTTCTTTTGGCAAAACTGCTTCGTAGGTGGTAGTGAACTGTTTCATCAGGAAACACCTAAAAATCTGGTTGTCTTTTTGTGATGCTGGTAGCCACTGGAATACTTGTCTAAACAGAAACTTGCCCACATCTTCTATTTGGTTACCAGTCTGCTAAGTTCCATAGTGAAGACAGAATAAGGGCTTAATTCTTCCTCTTGTTTATCAGATTTGTTTTTTTCTTCCTTTTCAAAATAGTGAGTTGGTTACCTATCCTTTTCTGATTCGTGAACTTGTGTTTGTTTTCTTTCATTCAGTTGCAGTCCTTCAGTATATGGCCACTGTTGGGAAACTTTGCATGCATAAAAGTTGCCTGGACATATTTGGTGGTAACATAATGCAAAGGCATGTTGTTCAACTCAACCATTGCCCTAGGTATTATTTTGAAAACTGAATACTTCTTGAAGCTGTCGCTTTAAACATAAGATGTTCTCCTCACCATACCTTAATTTGTGAAGGGATAATCAATGTCTTAGTAACAGAAAATTCCTATATTAGAACTATATGTCTGTTTTTAAGTTCTGAATTAAAATAGATTAAGGTGGAATGCAAAGACCTTTATCAGAATCAAATTAATCACAAGAAAATGAACTTTATTTTATCTAAATATACAAGAAAAGCAACGTTCTCTGTCTATGTACAGTGTGTCTTACCAGTGTCCCCTTCGGCATTTTGGACTCCATCGTGCTTTGCCTTGGGCTTCCCAGGCGGCACTAGTGGTAAAGAACACGCCTGCTAATGCAGGAGTTGTAAGAGATGCGGGGAAGATCCCCTGGAGAAGGAAATGGCAACCCACCCGAGTATTCTTGCCCAGGAACTCCTGTAGACAGAGGATCTTGGTGGGCTGCAGTCCGTGGGATTGGAGAGAGTCAGACACGACTGGAGCGACTTGGTGCGCAGCAGCACGTGCTTTGCTTTAGAAGACACTGAGCGCCTTTAGGCTTCCTCCTGGTAGGGCCTTCCCCAGTTACTGTGGCCACCAGGACGCAGCTCCTGCTCCGTTCTCCAAATGTCCAGGGGGTGACTGCGACCATGAAGTTAAAAGACGTCTGCTCTTCGGAAGGAAAGCTATGACACACCTAGGCAGCGTATTAAGAAGCAGGGACATCACTTGGCTGACAAAGGTCTGTGTAGTCAAAGCTATGGTTTTTCTAGTAGTCGTGTAAAGATGTGAGAGTTGGACCATAAAGAAGGCTGATAGCCAAATAATTCATGCTTTTGGACTGTGGTGCTAGAGAAGACTCTTGAGAGTCCCTTGGACTGCAAGGAGATCAAACCAGTCAGTCCTAAAGGAAATCACCCTTGAATATTCATTGGAAAGACTGGCTGATGCTCTGATACTTTGGCCACCTGATGGGAAGAAATCAACTCACTGGAAAAGACCTTGATGCTGGGAAGAACTGCGGGCAGGAGGAGAAGGGGGTAACAGAGGATGGTTGGTTGGCATCACCAATTCAGTGGACATGAATTTGAACAAACTCTGGGAGATAATGAAGGACAGGGAAGCCTGTCATGCTGCAGTTCATGGGGTCACAAAAAGTCGGAGACAACTTAAGGAAATGGCAACCCACCCGAGTATTCTTGCCCAGGAACTCCTGTAGACAGAGGATCTTGGTGGGCTGCAGTCCGTGGGATTGGAGAGAGTCAGACACGACTGGAGCGACTTGGTGCCCAGCAGCACGTGCTTTGCTTTAGAAGACACTGAGCGCCTTTAGGCTTCCTCCTGGTAGGGCCTTCCCCAGTTACTGTGGCCACCAGGACGCAGCTCCTGCTCCGTTCTCCAAATGTCCAGGGGGTGACTGCGACCATGAAGTTAAAAGACGTCTGCTCTTCGGAAGGAAAGCTATGACACACCTAGGCAGCGTATTAAGAAGCAGGGACATCACTTGGCTGACAAAGGTCTGTGTAGTCAAAGCTATGGTTTTTCTAGTAGTCGTGTAAAGATGTGAGAGTTGGACCATAAAGAAGGCTGATAGCCAAATAATTCATGCTTTTGGACTGTGGTGCTAGAGAAGACTCTTGAGAGTCCCTTGGACTGCAAGGAGATCAAACCAGTCAGTCCTAAAGGAAATCACCCTTGAATATTCATTGGAAAGACTGGCTGATGCTCTGATACTTTGGCCACCTGATGGGAAGAAATCAACTCACTGGAAAAGACCTTGATGCTGGGAAGAACTGTGGGCAGGAGGAGAAGGGGGTAACAGAGGATGGTTGGTTGGCATCACCAATTCAGTGGACATGAATTTGAACAAACTCTGGGAGATAATGAAGGACAGGGAAGCCTGTCATGCTGCAGTTCATGGGGTCACAAAAAGTCGGAGACAACTTAAGAGACTGAACGACAGCAGCGGGAAAGGATGAACACTCCAGTTGCAAATTACTGGTCTAGATTCCACACTGTAATGATATCCAATCATAATATTTTAATAAAAATATTTTTGTGTAGCATTGCTTCCAGTAATGTATAATTTGTAATAGACTTTTTATGTAAAATCTCTTATGACCAAATATGTATGATTTTACTACATATGAAATTGTCTTTTATGCAAAAATTATTTTCTTCCCTGTAGCATTTTACTTTTTGATATTTCCCCTAAACTCTGAAATCTTATACTAAATTTAAGCTTTTTGTATGATCTTAACATGTACATATACACATTCTCTGGCAAAAATGTTTCTTTACATATTCTTTTGATCTTTTTATTATTAGTGAGACTAGTTTTATTTACAGGAAAATCTGAAAATAAAAATGGGATTTTTTGCTAGCCCATTGCCTCAAACTGGGCCATTTCATTTATCTTGTGTCTCTAATTATTAGCCTCATGCTGTTTCTGAGAAGTTGTTTTTTTTTTTTAAGCCCATTTAATTCTGTCATCTTTTCTTATCCACTGTCTGCCCATTTATGCTGAGTTTACTGAGCCATATCTCCCACTTTTCTGTCTTTTTTTTTGTATTTCTTTCATCGTTTTGTAATCTGTCTTTTCTATTTTATTTTCTAAGCCTATTTGATAATCTAGCTGCCAATGTTTTCTTCATGTGACTTATTTTCAATTTATTTTTAAGTGCCTTCCTTCTTATATTTCTTTACTTTCAACTTCTTGTTGACATTCCTGAGGTGTTTCTTCTTTCTCCTAATGACTCTACTTTCCGTTTAGTATTTCCTTTTAGAAATGTGTGGTGTGAATGTGTTGGTGTAGTGTGTATTCTTTTTTCACCCGTGTGTCCTTTTTTCCTTCTCGTCTCCCCGGGCACTCTTTGCTTTCTCTAGCTGTGGTGAATGGGGGCTACTCTGCAGGCGCGGTGTGCGGGCTTCTCCCTGTGGTCACTTCTCTTGCTGCAGTGCCCGGGCTCTAGGGCGTGCAGTCTTCAGTAGTTGCAGCTGGCTGGCTCCATAGCTCCAGCTCAGTAGTTGTAGCCCACAGAGTTAGGTGCCCTGCTGCATGTGAAATCTTCCCAGACCAGGGATCGAACCCCTGTCCCCTGCATTGGCAGGCAAGTTTTTAACCACTGGACCATCAGGGAAGTCCCACGGCTGCTTTTTGATCATGGAATTCCCTCAGGAATTTTAGTGGGTGTCCATCAAAATGTTCTTCATTTGGTTCCTAACTTACCTTTATCTTCTGTTACATATACAAGCTGTGCTCCAGCAGAAGTGGTCTGCTCCCCATCCCCTGGCCATAACATGGGCTTCTGGGCTCTGCATCTTTGTTTACCTTCTCTCAAGGTCTCGAATGATTTTCATCCACCAATCAGTAGTGCTCCTTTAGAACCCGTTTTAAATCCTACATCTTGTAAAGCTTTTGGTGCACATCTGTCTTTTGAGAGACTTGTATTTATTCTCTGGTACTTTGCGCCTCTTGTCACATCCCCTTTCTTCCCAGCTGAACCAGGCACCAGGACTGGGTGTGGATCTTAAGTTTCTTTATATTTTCAACTCTTGGTGTAATACTCTTGTACTACATTTTAGGATAATGTTAGTGAACTCCTAAGGTGAAAGTAGTACTGAAACTAGCCAGGTTTTCAAAGGTGCGGCATAACACAGGAACCTATTTTGACCATACATCCTGGTTTTTATCTTTTGTCTTAGTGTCATTGTTAATGGCATTTCCTTTCACTTTCAGAAATACCCCAGTTAGTATGATAAATTGTAGGGTTACCTTAACCCTGATAGTATATATGTGGGTAGTGTTCTGGTTAGACTTAGTGAATCAGGAGATTTTTTGTAATCAACCAGTATCCAAAGCAGAGATTCTAATTCTTAGTCCAAGGGTGTTCTGAGAATGTACATTTTGAGAAGCGTGTCTTAGTGTTAGGTACTAGCTGCACTCTAATCAGTTTTTTTGAGAAGTGGTACTCTGAGGCTTAGGGTCATTGTTGGAATGAGGAGACTTGGGAAGGGGCAGAGGAGATAATGAAATACCATTTAATCTCTATGAGACTAGAGAAGAACAGTTAAGATCTTGTTATTGATTTTTAGTGACTGGCTATTTCTTAATGTAAGCACCCTCTATACTTTTGATTGCTGTGTCATAGTGCAAAAGATTAATAAAGCCTGTGGGAGGCGTGTGCAAAATCAGGGCCATATGTGTATGTATGTGTGTGTAACTAGTGACTTAATGAGGGCATGACATTTTAATGCAAACAGCTGAAAATAGAAGTAAATCAGAACTTAGTAAGTTACAACTTTGGAGGAAGATGGCCTGAGCTAAAAGTACCAGAGACATCCCTAAATCTTACTAGGTGTTTTTACTTTAAAAAAAGAGAAAACTTCAACAGCAACCTCTTAAACTAATTGACAGAGGATGATTCATTGAAAACATGGATTAGATTGTTTTTAAAAAAAACTTAAAAAAATTTAAAATTAAAAAATACTTTATACTTTTAATAAATTTCTCTGTAGATCTATATGTAAGATGTTTTAAACTTCCAAATGGTAGCTGTTTACCATGGTTAGAGCATAGGAAAAGAAGATAAACTACCTTAAACATGTTCGGAGGCAAATATGATCTAAATGATACCAATACTGCCAAAATGACAATGCTCTAATTTCACTGATGAACAGAGTATTAAAATTATAAAAACCAATAGAATTCACTTATTAAAAGAATACCTGGGAGAAGGAAAAGGCTACCCACTCCAGTATTCTGGCCTGGAGAATACCATGGACTGTGTAGTCTCCATGGGGTCCCAAAGAGTCAAAACACGGCTGAGCGACTTTCACTTTCACTTTCAGTACCCCTCAAACAAAGGAAGTTTGTTGCAAGACTGTGAAAAATGTTCCCAGCCCTCTGACATCACAGCAGTAGGCTAAAGAAGAAAAGTTATTGAGCATTTCAAGAAATGCATAGTATGATACAACCGAAGCAAGGAAAAGAAACAGACTAACTGGTAATAGAGGACAAATAAATGGTTACGGAGTGGGGGCAGCAAGGGTAGGGGATTAAGAGGTAGGAGCTATTATGTATAAAATGAGCTGTAAGGATATATTGTATGTACAGGGAATATAGCCAGCATTTTAAAACTGTACATGGAGTATATAACCTTTAAAAATTGTCAGTTACTGTATCGTACACCTTTAATTTATATAATATTGTATATCAACTGTAATTCAGTTTTTTGAAAAAGAAACACAATATGAAATAAAAGCACCTGGTACATTTTCTGCACTCATCAGTTATGGACATTTTGGTTGTTTGGACGTTTCGCCTGTTGTGAATAGTGTTGCTGGCCTTCTGCGTCCAGGCATTTGTTTAAATATCTGTTGTGAGTTCTTTAGGGTGTTCCTAGGAGTGAAACTGTGATGTCTTACGTTTGCCAAACTGCTTTCACAAAGTCTTTGCCACTTTACTGTCTTACCAATAATGTATGAGGGCTCACATTTCTCCACATCCTTGCCATACTTATTTTCTGTTTGTTTGTTTATGAGAGCCATTCCAGTGGGTGTGAAGTGGCATCTCTTGGTAGTTTGGATTTGCCTTCATTTGTGATGTTGAGCACCATCTGGTGTATTTTATTTCGCCTGTTGTGAATAGTGTTGCTGGCCTTCTGCGTCCAGGCATTTGTTTAAATATCTGTTGTGAGTTCTTTAGGGTGTTCCTAGGAGTGAAACTGCGATGTCTTACGTTTGCCAAACTGCTTTCACAAAGTCTTTGCCACTTTACTGTCTTACCAATAATGTATGAGGGCTCACATTTCTCCACATCCTTGCCATACTTATTTTCTGTTTGTTTGTTTATGAGAGCCATTCCAGTGGGTGTGAAGTGGCATCTCTTGGTAGTTTGGATTTGCCTTCATTTGTGATGTTGAGCACCATCTGGTGTATTTTTTTTTTTTTTTTATGTGTTTTTTATTTATTTATTTTTTAATTTTTACTTTATTTTTCTTTACAATACCGTATTGGTTTTGCCATACATTGACATGAATCCACCATGGGTGTATATGAGATCCCAATCCTGAATCCCTCTCCCACATCCCACCCCATTTCCTCTCTCTGGATCATCCCCATGATGATCTGGTGTATTTTAACTGATTCTCAGTGAGGTAGAAGAGAGTTCTTCCTTAACAAAATAAAATATACGCCCCATTAACAAAAAGCCAATATTCTATTTGTTGAAAATACTTGTGAACCGTTCTTTTAAATTTAGGGATGGGGGAACCAAGGTACCTGAATTGTAATTAGGTACTAACTGTGACTATAATACAAAGTTCGTACTGGAAAAGCAGAGCTGGATCACCACCACCCCAGCCCTTGCCCCCAACACAGAGGGGGCAAGCTCACACTGTCCTTGTATCGCCAGAAAGTCCTGCTGACCCAGGTAAAAGGCTTTGCAGTTAGACAAATATGAGTTCAAGTCCCAGTTCCACAAATTAACTGTGAGGTTTTGAGCAAGTTACCTAACTCCTCTCTCAGAATGTGGATAATAATGCAATTTCATCTTTTTTTTTTTTTTTTAGTGAGCTAGATGTTATATAACTTGCATATGTTACATGTAATGGTAAGTAGTAGTTTTATGGAAAAATAAACAGGTATGTTTATGGAAGGACATTCTGATAAAATGAAGTATTAGAACCAATTAGTGTAACAAAAAATAGTGCTAGTCCACAAACAGCAATGTTGAGTAGGACAGAATAAGAAAATACACAGCATGGTAATTGATTTACTTCTCTGGTAAGACTAAGATTTTTTTTTGTTCAGCGATCATCTTTTGCAATTTTCATTATCAGCATTTAGCCCAGTTTCTAGCACACGGGATATATATATGTATTTTTTAAAGTTTTGTTGAACAGAAGCTCAGATTGACAGTGAGTTTAACAGATACCTTAAAAAAATCTGTTAAACTTTCCAAAACATGAAATTACAATTACTTACTAAGTGAAGTTTGGATAAATGAGTAGTGATTTTTTAAATTGTCAATCACAACTTTATAAGCTCCAGATGGGTGAAATCTTAAGTATATCATGAAAAGTCAAACTGTTTTTACTTTGGAAAATGGGCATCTGTATTGTTGGTTGAACCAGAACATCCACATTGTACCACTCCAGGGGTACCATTCACACTGTACTACTCTGTATTTAGGATAAATGGAAAGCTCTGGGGTTGTATAGTGCAGTGGCTGTGATTAGACCTGAAAATTAACTTCCTTTTTTTTTTTTTTTAAATTTATTGAAGTATAGTTGATTTATAAGGATTAATTTTGACTCCATTAGCAAAAGTGTAAAGGAGATGATTGAAATTACAGTATGTTAAGTAAAAACTTTTGTGCTGTGAAAAGGAATGAAACTTTAAACACACAGGGAAAATGTTTACCTCAGCATTACAGGCTATGTATTTATTCATAAAGAGATCATATCAGTAATAAAAATATCAAAAGTAAAAATCATACTGATACAAACCAAGGTTTACAATGGTTAGGTGAAAGATGAGCTTAAGCTCTTAAAGAAGCAAAAACTAGAAACATTGTTAGAGGGCTTGCACTCCTTGTGCGTGCATGCATGCTCAGTCCCTCAGTTGTGTCCAACTCTTCATGACCACATGGACTAGCCTGCCAGGCTCCTCTCTCCATGGGGTTTCCCAAACAAGAATACTGAAGTGGGTTGCCATTTACTCCTCCAGGGGATCTTCCCGACCCAGGGATCAAAGCCATGTCTCCTGTGTCTCCCGTGTTGGCAGGCAGATTCTTTACCACTGACTCACCTGGGAAGCCCTTTTGGGCTGCTTCAAAGACGTGCTGAAAGCCTGCAGAAAAATACTTAATGCATAATATTTCACGAGGAAGATTTCATGAAGTTTGGGGACCACAAAGTTCTTTCCAAACTTTAGAGTTTTAGAAATGAATTATTACATTTAATGTAAATTAGTATGAAGAAACATATGTTACTTATTCAGGAAAGATAGTTGGATGAGAAATTACTTTATACCCTTTTGAAAGGTGAGAGCTTGCATGTTGAAAGTTGAATTTAAAGAGCTTCTTAAATAGCTGGGGAAAAGAAAAATGAAATTGTGTTTTGTCTTGAGTCGTGTAAATCTCTTTCCCCATTATGAATGTGTGGGGGAACAGGAAGTAGAAATACAATAAAAGAGAAGATTTGGAGAAGGGATGGGTTAATGTAGCACCAGATAAAAGTAGGTTTGTTCAAGCACAATGGAATGAAGTAGGCAGAAAAGTAGAGAAGAAAATAGAGATTAGCCTGATGAGACTCAAAATTGAAGGTAAAGATCCTGACCTGCAATGGCAGTAGGAAATCTCTGCAGAGTGTTGAAAGGAGGGGTTGGTGTTTAGAGGTGTAGCAGATGAGCCTGTAACGTGAATTGTAGTGGTTAAAGAAACTTAGAACTAATCGACAAATGGATAGTTCTAGGGGGAAATGATCTGGATGCAGTTCATCCTTCAAATCTATTAATATATTACTTTCAAATATGAATGAGGAAATTTTATAATTTTACCTTTTTAACCCTCTTGTAGGACAGTGCTCATCTCACTTTTGTATATCCAGTGACTAGAAAAAGTGATATTTGTCTAAGCCTTTGTGTTTTAATAATGGAAGTTTACGAGGAAGCTGTAATTTTCTGGCTGTTGCACTTTGGGGATTCAAAGGCTTTGAATATCACAAGCAACAGGCATTAATTACAGTATCATAGAAGCCCAGTTGTCATTAGCTGGAACCACATGTGGCCTTCCATACCTAGCTGGTGAATAAAATTCTAGGAATTAGGTTGACTTTATGATTGGCTTATTAACCACTTCTTGAAATGGATTTGTATTAATGGATTTCTGTTTTAATGATGTGCATTACAAAGCACTAATGTATTAGTAACAGCATAATGTTCAAGTATAATCTATATTATATATTAATATGTTTATTCTGATTTGTATTGTTCACTGGTATTAACAAGTCCTAAGAGATTGTATGAGAAGTATGGAGGTGTGACAGGAAATGTAGGTTATGTAAATTGGCAGATGCTTATCTCTTTTAGGAATGGTTTCAAATGAAGAAAATACTCTAAACTCAGATTTAAAAGCTATGACTTAGAACAGTGCTGTCCAATAAAAATGTAATGCAGTCTATAAATGTAATTTTCAATTTTCTAGTAGCAATACTAATAATTAAAAAGCAATGTGAAATTAATTTTAAAGTTTATATTAATGCAGATATATAAAATTATTATTTCAACATGTAAACAATATATACTGTATCTTTGAAATTTGGTTTGTGTTTTACACTTGTAGCATAGTTCAGACTAGCCACTTTGTCAGTACTTAATTGCCACATATAACTAATGGCTACTGTATTGGGCCGCATGGATTTAGAATGTTTGCCATGTCTTTCTGTCTGTCGTGGGTTAACTTGTCTTTTACTCCCTCTCACCACTTTTTATTGTGCATAGATTTCAAGAACTGGGGCACACCCCACTTTGTAAAAGGAAGATTAAAAACCCTTCTTGGCTGGAAGTAATTAGATGTGAAAGGTCCTAAAGAAAGCTCAGTACCCAGTGTAGAAATGCAGGCTGTTTTCCAAGGGATTCTGCCTTGAAATATATCTTGCTGCCCATGATTCTTCACTATTGCTGTCTTACGGTAGTATGTGCATACTTTATGCTTGAGAAGGGATCTTTTTGAGAATGGGGAGTTTATCTTTTTTTTTTTTAATTTTTTTTTTAAAATTTTACTTTACAATATTGTATTGGTTTTGCCATACATCAACATGAATCCACCACGGGTGTACATGAGTTCCCAATCCTGAACCCCCCTCCCACCTCCCTCCTCATACCATCCCTCTGGGTCATCCCAGTGCACCAGCCCTGGGCATCCTGTATCCTGCATCGAACCTAGACTGGCAATTCGTTTCTTATATTATACATGTTTCAATGCCATTCTCCCAAATCATCCCACCCTCTCCCTCTCACACAAAGTCCAAAAGACTGTTCTATATATGTGTATCTCTTTTGCTGTCTTGCATACAGGGTTATCGTTACCATCTTTCTAAATTCCATATATATGTGTTAGTATACTATATTGGCTTGAATATCACTTTTGTAACAGGAAGTTTATTTGGTTTAATTAGAATTCCTAGGTGGAGGAGTTTATTTAGTAAGAAAGTAACAGAGGACTTAAAATGTATTTTTATTGCCCTTCTAAGTTGAAATGTCATTTGTTATGAGTTTAATTTTTTACATTAACACCTTTAAAGCAAGGGTGAGTGTATGTATTGGGCTGGCCAAAAACTTTGTTTGGGTTTCCCTTATCTATGTATCTTATACAGTGACAACCAAGGCTGCTGTTGCTTCTTGGCCTTTTGCTACATATAGTTTTGAAGGCTAGTACTGGTATACTAAATGTTAAGATATGCTGTATCTTACAATGAAAACATTTTGTAAAGAATGTAAATAAAACCAAAGGGTTGGCATTTGCGTGTGCTTGTACACTGGCAGCTGTAAGCCAATCGCAGCACTGTGTGTGTGTGTGAACTGTTTTAGAAAACGGACTTTGAATGCCTGGGTTAGGACTCACTTGGTTGCAGTAGTAGAAAATTAAAAAAATTAATGCTTGAGAAAAGCATTGATTTGTTGGTATTATCTGAATAATGGTACAACTAAATAAGTTGTCTCACAAAACTGAAAAGTTCACGGGAGAGTTGGCCTTGGCATGACCTCAGCATCTGACTTACCTCCCCATCTGCTAGCTCTGCTTCCTTGTAGTTAACTCCAGCATTGGACACACTTTCTCGTTGTGGTTGTAGGATAACTAACTGCTAGTACCTGCCTGTTGCATCCTGTAGGTTCAGGTGCAGTAGGAAGTAGAGTGAGATTCCTGGCTTGAGTTGTTCTGTCAGAGGTCCAGCTGCATCTGCTTAATCAATTGAAATCATCATTGAGTCAATCACAGTGGGGTGAGTGGAGTAAGTGTGAAATGTTATGCACTTTACGGGTCATGCCTATCCCTGGTATATCGGGGTTGGTGTATAGGTTATGAGAAAAGTTGCAAATGTTAAGTGGCTTACCACAAATCAGGTGAGTGGGGTTGAGTTGCAAAACCAGTGTGTATCAGTTTTGGAGTGATAGATACTTATTTCACCATAACACTCTTTCCAACGTTGCTGGCTCATTAAGTAATTTACATTACCTACTTGGTACTTGGAGAGTATTTGGTTTTAATTCATCTGGTTTATAGCTTCCCATTATCAGAAATTATTGAAGAATATGTTAATATTTATGTAAATGTGTATTTTTCCCTATTCCTTAAAATCCAGTTTTAACTGAAATTCAGTTTAACAGGTCTATTTTTATAGTTTTAATCTTTGACATATCTGTGATTAGAAGTTTTTGAATAGGAAAGTACATTTGAGTTTGAGTTATGGAATGGCAAAGATGTTTACAAATGTTAAATTTTTAAAATGACTACCAGAACCAGGTTTTAAACCTCAGCTAGATAACCTTGAACTGCTTATAGCAGTTGTTGTAGAAGACCATATAGCCAAGGTCTTGGCTTATGTAATAGAACTAAACCAGGCACTACTCATCTAAACAGTGGATGGGCTGCCGCAGTTGAAAGGAAGAGGTTCAAAGTTTAGTCCTTCTGTAGGAACAGAATCAGAGGCATTTCTCGAGTCCCTTACTCAGAGCAAGCTAGAACCCAGCAGGGTGAAGAGGCTCGTCTGTGGCACAGTTTGGGATCTGTGTCAACAGGTTAAAATTAACAGGCTGGGATCTAGAATTGAGTACAATTAATGTAGAAGAAAATTCTTCTGACGAGATTCTCTTGCACTCTCAGAGCCTTAAGGTTGGCTCTCAGGCATGCCTTTACATGTTTTACAGGCACACCTCTCCACCCATTGTCTATATTTACTCTCTGCATGTTGACTGTGGTTTCAGATTTCGAGGACTTCCACTCTTTGCCTTTCCAGATGCCATTAAGGCTAATCCTTTAGTGTCTAGGGTGACCAGATAAAATGCAAGGCATCTAATTAAATCTGAATTTAAGATAAACAACAAATAACTTGTTAGTGTAAGTATATCCCACATATACATGGGCTATACTGAATATTTCTTGTTTATGTGAAATTCAGTTTTAACTGGGTATCCTGGGTTTTTTTTCACATAAACTTTTTATTTTGAGATAATTGTAGATTCCTATGCAGTTGTGAAAAATAATTCTGAGAGACCATTCTGCATTTTTACTAGCTAAATCTGACAACTCTCTCTTGGTCTCTTTTCATCATAAAGCAACCTGACCTCAAAATAGTTGTGTTTTGCTAATAATAAATACTGGTTAAAAATCTTTGGGGGGGGCCCTCTAATACTTCAGAGAAGATTGATTTTTGAAGGACTAATGTTTGATGTATGATACTAGTACTAAAAGTACTTCAACATTTTCAAAACTGCAGAATAAAATTACTTTAAAAGTTATGCAGGATACTGCTTTGGAAATGTTAGGAAACAGTGAAACTAATTTAGCTTGAGGCATCTCTGAACAGGTCATATTTTGAGCCAGGTATTCTCAGGTCTCTTTCATAGCTCAGTCCTTTAAAGTTGTTACAACTCCCTTGACCCAGATTTGGCAAGAGAGTTTATAGTTCTGTCTTTTCTAATAGTTTGTGGTGATTTCATAACTGTGGAATTATAATTTGCCTGCCACACCTTTGAATAAAATGAGAAAGAGAAAAGAAGGGACCCTTCCGGATTTCAGAGTTCTTGGGTCATATTGGAGCAGCTAGGTTCCTTGTCCATTTTCCTCGTCTTGACAGTATAGCTTGGGGAGAACCATGGCCAGCTTGCTTGCCACAGAGCTACTTAGTAAATCCCAGCTGTTACTTGCCATTGGTAAACAAACTTCCTAGTACCTTTATTTTAGAATAGACTGAACTGAGGGAAAGGAGAGGAAGTGGAATGTGAAGTAAAACTGTGTACTAAGTAAAGCTGTTAACTTAGTAAAAATTGATCATTTCCTCTTTGCTTTTTGCTTGAAACTACTACCAACTCCCGGAGTTCACTCAAACTCATGTTGATCAAGTTGGTGATGCCATCCAGCCATCTCATCCTCTGTATACCCTTCTCCTCCTGCCCCCAATCCCTCCCAGCATCAGGGTCTTTTCCAATGAGTCAGCTCTTCGCGTGAGGTGGCCAAAGTATTGGAGTTTCAGCCTCAGCATCAGTCCTTCCAAAGAAATCCCAGGGCTAATCTCCTTTAGGATGGACTGGTTGGATCTCCCTGCAGTCCAAGGGACTCTCAAGAGTCTTCTCCAACACCACAGTTCAAAAGCATCAATTCTTCGGCGCTCAGCCTTCTTCACAGTCCCAACTCTCACATCTATACATGACCACTGGAAAAACCATAGCCTTGACTAGATGAACCTTTGTTGGGAAAGTAATGTCTCTGCTTTTTAATATGCTATCTAGGTTGATCATAACTTTCCTTCCAAGGAGTAAGCGTCTTTTAATTTCATGGCTGCAATCAACATCTGCAGTGATTTTGGAGCCCCCAAAAATAAAGTCTGACACTGTTTCCACTGTTTCCCTATCTATTTCCCATGAAGTGATGGGACCAGATGCCCTGATCTTCGTTTTCTGAATGTTGAGCTTTAAGCCAACTTTTTCACTTTCCTCTTTCACTTTCAAGAGGCTTTTTAGTTCCTCTTCACTTTCTGCCATAAGGGTGGTGTCATCTGCATATCTGAGGTTATTGATATTTCTTCCCACAATCTTGATTCCAGTTTGTGCTTCTTCTAGCCCAGCATTTCTCATGATGTGCTCTACATAGAAGTTAAATAAGCAGGGTGACAATATACAGCCTTGACATACTCCTTTTCCTATTTGGAACCAGTCTGTTGTTCCATGTCCAGTTCTAACTGTTGTTTCCTGACCTGCATACAGGTTTCTCAAGAGGCAGGTCAGGTGGTCTGGTATTCCCATCCCTTTCAGAATTTTCCACAGTTTATTATGATCCACACAGTGAAAGGCTTTGGCACAGTCGTATCCCTCCTTGCTGCTCCTGCTGCTGAGTCACTTCAGTCGTGTCTGACTCTGTGCGATCCCATAGATGCCCGCCCACCAGGCTCCCCCATCCCTGGGATTCTCCAGGCAACAACACTGGAGTGGGTTGCCATTTCCTTCTCCAAGGCGTGAAAGTGAAGTCGCTCAGTCATGTCCGACCCTCAGTGACCCAATGGACTGCAGCCTTCCAGGCTCCTCCATCCATGGGATTTTCCAGGCAAGAGTACTGGAGTGGGGTGCCATTGCCTTCTCTGATATCCCTCCTTTGTTTTTCTTATTTTTAATTTTAGTAACTGCATGTAGCTAGTGGCTACCATAGTGAATGGAGTCTTAAATCTTTAAGTTTCTTCAGGAATAGACATGCCAGTTTGTGTTTGTTCCCCAAGCGTATCCTGAAAATAAAATACAGTGTGTGTGTAGTCTCTAGTCTGGCTTTTTAAAGTAGGGGTTGACAGGTCAAGATATAATCAATTTAAACTTTGGCCTTAGTGATAAAATCACCAGTTGTGACATCATGGATCTCTACAGTATAGATACATATGATTGCTGTACCAGTCAAGCAGTTATTTTGTATCAGCGTTGTTTTTCAGCATGAGATTTGGCTGGATTTCTTGAGCAATTACTATTGCTGTGCATTATTCCAAGTCTCGCAAAAGTCTTATGGATGTTATTATCACTTCAAGAAAACTCAGGCAGAGAGATAAAATAATTGTCTAGGATCAACTCAGGCATGCTCGCTCCAGAGTTAATGCTGTTTAACTGCTGTGTGGCACTGCTCTTTTAATTTGTTAAAGTGGCTGTAGATGTTTTGTTTGTGTGTGTGGAAACTGAGTACTGCTGGAAAACGCGTTCTTAGTTCCAGCTGAGGTTCAGGTATGTGTACTGCAAACCTGATTGTGTAAGGAGAGGAATCCCAGTGCTCAGCCATTGAGGGGAATGAATGCTGGGGCAGCTCTAGGTTCCGACCAAGTGGTAGCTTGGGCCTGGCTTGTGTGGTGAGGAGGGCAGTGGAATGGGAAGGGAATTCCTCGTGGCTTTAAGTTGGGGAAAGTGTACTTAAAGCGGGTCAAAGGGCACTGAGCATTTTTAAGGCAAGTCGGCTTCTTACAGGAGACACTAAATAGTTACTGGGAGGTGGCAGCTTAACCTCTTGAAAGCTAAACTTGAAATAACAACTTGATGGATTATGACCATGTATCTTCGACAAAGTCATTCAGTCTTACATTACTTGTTCCTTCTCAGACTAGGCCATAATTTGATTTATTTTACAATGGAAATTTAAAATTAGTTGAATGGAACAACGTTGGGTCTTGATGCATTAAATACTATGGCAATGCAAAAAAATACCATAGCAGTGTTAACGGTGGTTGTTCTACAACAGTATATCTTACAGTATTTGTATAAAATGAAGGAAGAAGTTATTTCTCTTAGCTAACTTTTTTTTTTTTTTTTGGCCATACCTCGTGGGTTCTGCACAGCTTGTGAGATCTTAGTTCTTCTAGCGGGGATGAAACCCATGCCCTCAGCAGTGAAAATTCAGAGTCCTAATCTTTGGACCACCAGGGAATTCCCTTTTTTAGCCAACTCTTGACTTTTTTGTCACCTGTCTGCTTGTTTTGAAAGAATGCTTTATCTAATTCCTGATTTTCCTCAGTAATTAATACTAATGTGATATTTTTCCTAGGCATGTAATATTTTTAATGTTGAGTCATTGAGCACATTATAAAATAAGTGAATGAAAAATGAATTATCTTTTCCTCCATTTATCTTCAAAGCCACTCTAAATTACTATCATATTGCCTTAGTCTATTGTAGTAATATACCCGCCTGAATTCATGAGCAAATATAAATTACTTCTTTTCAGTGTTTCTCTTTTCAAGTATTGATTGTGAATGTTCCTTCTGACTCCAGTACTGTAAAGTATGTGCTAATACTCATTTATTTAGGAAATGTAAGAAACACCATTTTAAGGATTTGCAAGGTGGTATTCATAAAGGAAGTTGGCATTTAGCTATTTTATAAATGCTTTTTTATCATAAAAGTACAATTTATGATTTTTTAATAAACGTTCCAGTTTCTTTGATATATTTTTGTTCATCAGTTGTCCTCTCAACGTATTTGCGTTTTCATGTCGTCAATATTTTGTTCTCTTCTAGACAGATGCATGGTTGTAATGGGTTCCAGTCACATTCATTTTTTTTTAGTTCTATGCTTTTTGAATCTTGATAATGTTTCACCAACTAGGAACAGTAAGGTGAAAGTCTGCTAAAGTATTAATTCTGGCATGGTGCTGGTACAATAATTAGAGGATATGTATTTGTGGTAGACAATATTCTTGTGTATTATTACTGTATGTTTCTCTGTATAGCTCTTATTTTCATTCAAAGATCAGTAGAAGGGTCAGTGCCCTAGAGCTGTTAATGGCTGAGTTGCTGAGTTGTGTGCAACTCTTCGGACACCATGGACTGTAGCCCGCTAGCTCCTCTGTCCATGAGATTTCCCAGACAAGAATACTGGGGTGGGTTGCCATGTCCTTCTCCCAGGGATCTTCATCACCCAGGGATAAAACCCGCGACTCCTGCATTACAGGTGGATTTTTCACCACCAAGTCACCAGGGAAACCCCTAGAGCTGTTTACTAGCATATTATTATACTACTATTTTTTGTTCATCCTATCCTTTGTAATATTGAAGGATTATTTTTTGAGGTGGTTGCTTTTAGATGCTTTCTTTTTAAAATAAAGAGATGTGCGTAGTGGCTGATATTCTTGGCTGTCGAAGAAGTCAGAGGGGTGTTCACGTATTTGCAGGTGTGCCTGCCTGCCTGCTCTGAATCTTTCCGTGTGCTCCTCAGGAATAGCACTGCTGTTACTGCTAAAAGGGAAATCCTCTGCAGGAGCTATGCAAGTTTTTAATATTTCTATCAGATTGAAAATCTTCCTCACTATGGTGTAAAAGTGCTATTAGGATTGGCATTGTTTTAGGTTTTGATCATTGTTTTGTGGCTCCCAAGAATGGTTTCAGAAGTTGCATGTGAACTTGATTTTCACAGTTAGACGTAAAAGGAAAACAGTAGCTACTAGAATTTTTCTCAATATCATGTTCTATTTTTCCTTTTTCTCTGTTTGGATGGATAGCATTTCCTAGTGGGACTTGAGAATAAAACTGCCTTTGACTGTTTTAAGGGGAAAACGGCCCTTTCTGATAAAAAGTGTGATGTTACAGAGGATTGACTATATGTACCTCCCGTGTATAGCTTTTGTTGTATTCTCTTCTTTTTGCATTTTACATGGATGCACTTACTGGCAATATTCATATCTGTCTCAGACTGCTGTGTGTCTTGGGTGCCCCTGCAGAAGTGAGCCTACTGATGTCTTTATTAGTGAGTGCCCTGAGTTAGGACTTGCTACTGAAGACTTACTGCTTCACCTGCACGTCATAAGAAACAGGGCCTTGGTGGACTTACCTACTATTAACCCCCAATGTTGTTAGTAAGTAAAATCAAGGAGTGATTTAGTGACTTGGCATGAGGTCTCATTTTTTGATCAGAGCCAGAACAAAAGCTCCAGACCAGTGTTCTTTCTAGTGCTCCTCAAGCAAAATTTTCTTTTAGCAAGATAACCCAGTAGCTGCAAAGAAAGCATGATACAGAAACATCATTTCTCCCTGTATCAGTTGCCAGGTAATGTTCTTCCATTCTTTAGCTTTCATCTTAATGCCAGCTTTGTATGAGCTATAGCAGTTTAATCACTGAGATCCTCTGGCAAGTAGTATTATAAAAATTGTATCATACCATTATTTATTGTTTTATTTGTTTGAAGTGAATGAGCCATGTATCTTTTAACTGCTTTTAGGAAGAACAAATAATAAAGATTGGCTATAACATTTTTTCCAACTATTTAATTTCACAATATGGACAGTGATTTCTGTTTATTTGTTCTTAAATTCCCTGAGAGAGTTTTATTAGGAAAAGTGGACTCCATAGAATACATCATGTTTTCCTGTCCCTTTAGTATTTTCAGAATTAAACTTTGATTTTATGTGTAGGGGCAGCTCTATTTTGTTCCACTGTGAGGTAAAGGACTCAGTTATTAGGTTGGAGGGGAGAAATTAATTATTGTCTTCTTTTGAGAGAAAGTAGTGTGATTACCAGCTACAGATTTGTTTTGTCCTTTGCCAAGAATGACAGTTTTTAATAGTGTATGTATTCCTTTTTTGTGAGGCAATCCTGATTAGATTAACAACATCAAAGAGATTGGGTTTTTAACATACATGTTACATATCATAGTGTGTGCTGGGGATTTTTAGACATAAGTCAGGCACATATTTTGTCTTATTGAGTAGATAGAGCACCAAGATGTTTGTCCCTTATAGTTGTCATTTGAATCAGTATTGTCTGCTGATTAACATTATTTCCTAAGTAGTTTTCTGTATATTTAGGTGCTTCACTAGCCTTTAAACAAACAGTCATGGTTATGGTAGGGGGAGGGGTGGGTGTGTTTGTATACACATACATGTGTTTGTGCACTCATGGATTCATGTTGATGTGTGTATAATTGATTTTAAGTCGTTTGTCTTACAACTACACATTGTCAGATAAGTGCACAGAGGTTTTAATGTTTAACAGCACAAAAATATCTCTGTTATGCCTGAAGACGGTTTGGAAGATCTGACCAGTTTAGGAAAAAAAAAAAAATTCCAGTATATTCTATGTATACTAATAGTTTGATAAACACACATATATACCCCATATTAGTATGTATGTTTTATATACATATGTATATAATTAATATGTCCGTTTTGGATTAAGGTCTTAAGTCATTTGATGATGTCACACTTTAAAATAAAGTTTTATTATTATCTAATAACAGATTTGTAGTCATGAATTTAGAGATATTAACATTGACATTTCTCATATTGAATATTTCTGGAGTCCCCACTATGGTATTAGACATCGCTTGGTGTTGAGAATATAGTAGTGAACAAGTCAGGCTTTGTCTCTGTCCGTATGCTTCTTCCTGTTTAGTCAGGAAGACATATATATTAATTTTTCATTGTAAACGTGTTAAGCGCAATAAAGGAAAAATATGATAGAGGCCATAAGGCGTTTTGTTAGCTGTGTATTGCTGCTTAATAAATTACCCCACAACTCAGTGGTTAAAATAGCAAACATGATTATCTCATACTTTCTAGTCAAGAATTTGGAGAGGATTAGCTGAGTGATTCTGGCTGGTTAAAAATCTTCCGTCAAGTTGCAGTATCAGCAGGCTGTAGTTATTTGCAGGCTTGATTAGATTGGAGGACCCATTTTCGAGATGGCTCACCCATATAGCTGTTGGCAGGAGGCCTTAGTTCTTTACCACATAGGCCTCTCTATAGGCTGCTTAAATTCCTTATAACATAGCAAGCAGCTCACTGCGTGCAGCATAAGCGATGGGGGGAGGGAGTTGGAGTGTGGCTTCTCCATGTGGCCTGGGTTTCCTTAAAACATAAAGGCTGAGTTTCAAGAGCAAGCATTCTGAGAGAGAGGCAGAGAGAACTAGAAGGAAGCTACATTGCCTTTTCTGACCTCGTCTTAGAAGTCATACAGCATTATTTCTGTTGCATTCTGCTCATCAAGGTAGTTTCAAAATCCTACCCAAATTCAAGAAAAGAGAAACAGACCATACCTCTTAACGGGGAACAGGAGGGTTCTGGAAAAAGTAGACCACAGTACCGATGGAGTCATTTTTGAAAAATACAGTCTGCTGCAGAAGGGAGAGGAGGGGAGGACACTGAGAGATCAGTGATGTCACTTCCAGGAGGGAGATGATAGTAGTGGCAGTGTGGGTGGAAAGAAGTGAGTACATGTAACAGGTATGCCAGAAGGATGGACAGAACCTAGTGACTGAAAAGCTATGTGTGGTAAAGACGGGCTGTTAAAGAGGCTCCTGTATTCAGATGTAAACAGTCAAGTGGATGTGGTGCTGTACTCTGGGATGGGAAATCTTGTATGAAGACCAAAGTGGGGGTTTGGAAATTTTGTTTTCAGGGGTTGTGGTTGTGATGGACTGAGTTGGGAAGATTCTAGGTTGATTTCTAAACATTCTGAGTTTGAGTGATAAGATGAGGGACATTCATCAGGAATGGAATGCTGCAAGTCTAGCTCAGAGAAGCAGTTTGGGCTGGAAATAAATATTTGAGAATTTCAGGTATATAGATTGCAAAAGGTATGGGTAAGTTCACTTGGGTAAATGTAAACTGAGAAGATAAAAAGGCAGGGGAAAGGTTCTAAGGAATGTCATCTTTAAATGACTGATTAGAGACAGCATCAGCAAATAGACTGAAAAGGACTTGCCTGAGAGGAAGAAAACAAGAAGCATATGAGTATGTTAAGGAAGTCTAAGGAAGATAGTATTTCAAGAGTGCATAAAGGTCAAGTAACTTGAGGGTTTAATATGTTTTGTGGATTTGGCCTCTTGGAGGTGACATTAGCAGAATTGCTTTTGGAGAGGAGTGGAAGTGAAGACACTTTAAGCGGTGTAAGAAGTGAATGGGAAGGGCAGCATGGAGATGCCTGGTGAGGCGGCTCTGAAGAAGGACAGTTAGGAGGAGGGGAGAGGGGCTGAGGCCAGTAGCTGTAGAGGAAAATGAAGGAAAGAGTTTTTGTGTTTTTTGTTTTAATTAAAAATTTTCCCTTTTAAATGGAAAGGGCTTGACACTTTAAATGTTTATTTAGTAATCTAGAGAAGGCAATGGCACCCCACTCCAGTACTCTTGCCTGGAAAATCCCATGGATGGAGGAGCCTGGTAGGCTGCGGTCCATGGGGTTGCTAGGAGTCGGATACGACTGAGCAACTTCACTTTCACTTTTCACTCTCATGCATTGGAGGAGGAAATGGCAACCCACTCCAGTGTTCTTGCCTGGAGAATCCCAGGAACTGGGGAGCCTGGTGGGCTGCCGTCTATGGGGTTGCACAGAGTCGGACACGACTGAAGCGACTTAGCAGCAGCAGCAGAGAGGTATATAAAAGATAGGATGAACCAAGGGCCCAGAGAGAAAGAAATCTCTTCGTGTTAGAGACCTGAGCCTGGAAATACCAGGACAGTTTAGAGAAGAGGTGGGTTTGGGACTAACAACTTGGATCCCATCTTAGGACTTTATCATAAACAAGAAGATGAAGGAGAGAGTGAGGAACACCTGGGTATGATTTAAAAGAGAGCTTAGGGTGGAAGACCGAATTAAACCATGGATCAGTTCAGTTCAGTCGCTCAGTAGTGTCAGACTCTTTGCAACCCCGTGAACTGCAGCACGCCAGGCCTCCCTGTCCATCACCAACTCCCGGAGTTCACTCAAACTCACGTCCATTGAGTCGGTGATGCCATCCAGCCATCTCATCCTCTGTCATCCCCTTCTCCTCCTGCCCCCAATCCCTCCCAGCATCAGGGTCTTTTCCAATGAGTCAACTCTTCACATGAGGTGGCCAAAGTACTGGAGTCTCAGCTTTAGCATCAGTCTTTCCAATGAACACCCAGGACTGATCTCCTTCAGAATGGACTGGTTGGATCTCCTTGCAGTCCAAGGGACTCTCAAGAGTCTTCTTCAACACCACAGTTCAGAAGCATCAATTGTTTGGTGCTCAGCTTTCTTCACAGTCCAACTCTTACCTCCATACGTGACCACTGGATAAACCATAGACAGACATTTGCTGGCAAAGTAATGTCTCTGCTTTTCAATATGCTATCTAGGTTGGTCATAACTTTCCTTCCAAGGAGTAAGCTTCTTTTAATTTCATGGCTGCAATCACCATCTACAGTGATTTTGGAGCCCCCCAAAATAAAGTCTGACACTGTTTCCACTGTTTCTCCATCTATTTCCCAAGAAGTGATGGGACCAGATGCCATGATCTTAGTTTTCTGAATGTTGAACTTTAAGCCAACTTTTTCACTCTCCTCTTTCACTCCTGGATATAAGTATTATTTAAACAAGATTTTTTAAAAAAGTTTTTTTTATTTACCACTTTTTAAATAAGTAACATATGAAACAAAAGCATAAGTACTTCTACACAAAACAGACCAAGAAAGAACCCAGAGCTGAAAGGGACAGATGACTCAAATCTAGAACCAGTCACCATTACCAAAAGGGTAGTGTATATACTCCTACATATATAAGTGATAATTTTGGATTGTATACATGCCGAAGAATTGATGCTTTTGTGCTGTCATGTGGGAGAAGACTCTTGAGAGTCCCTTGGACAACAAGGAGATCAAACCAATCAACCTCAAAGGAAATCAACCCTGGATAGTCATTGGAAGGACTGACGCTGAAGCTGAGGCTGCAATACTCTGACCGCCTGAGCTGACTCTCTGGAAAAGACTCTGATGCTGTGTAAGACTGAAGGCAGGAGGAGAAGGGGAGACAGAGGATGGGATGTTTGGATGGCACCACCGATTCAATGGGCATGAGTCTGAGCAAACTCTGGGAGATAGTGAAGGACAGGGAAGCCTGGTGTGCTGCAGTCCATGGGGTCTTAAAGAGTCAGACATGACTTAGCAACTGAACAACATGCCAGCTATCTCCCTTTGGAGAAAATTGCCAAAACTGCAGAATCCGTGGTCCAGTCTTAGTGGAAAACTGTTGGCTTCATACAAGAGATACTCATACTTGGTTTCCCATCCTAAGCCCCGACATGTCCAATCTGAGATGTACCCACCTCTAAACTCTTATTTCTGAGCTCCCCTCACTGGTCCTACCCTTACTCGTTCCATGGGACCCCCTTGGGCCTCAGACTTCACCTGAACACTTCCTCAATCTCCTGAGAGTCCTGGCCACTGCCTTGCTCTAATCTGAGCTCCCAGTGCTATGCTTCTTCCAGATTTCCCAATTCCTTTGGCCCTCCTTTAGGCTCTATGCTCTTTCTCCCTGTCCCAGGGAGTGTTCCACCCTCAGTTCCAGGCTTTCCTATTATCAGGAGTTGGTGATGGACAAGGAGGCCTAGCGTTCATGGGGTCACAAAGAGTCGGATGCAACTGAGCAACTAAACTGAACTGATATCCAGGATACGCCTTCAACCTGCCTCATCTTTCAGCTCCCAGCTAGAAATGGGGCTTTGATAGCTAGAGGATATGGGACCTGGGCTGCATTGCTAAAGAGCAGTTGACCCGTCAGGCTGAGTCCTCCTGACTGCTGCCTGACTGCTGTTTTTCTTGGTTATAGGAATCCCATCTTTCATGTTATAGGAATCCCATCTTTCATGTTGTCAAATATCGTCTTCCAGCTTGCAAGCTGGGTTTACTTTTTTCTCCATTTCCTTTCAGCAGCATCTGTGCTTTCTGGTTTCTCTTTGTACCTGGAAGGTCACCCTAGTTGATTTTGTTGTTCATAATGAGACTGCCACAGTGGCTTTGCTTTGGTTTCATTCATGCCTGTTGGACTTTCCTTTGCTTTGCTCTTGGTACAGGTTGGTTATCTCTAAAACGAATATTCTTAAATAACTAATAAAAAAGGTTATATTACACTAGTACTTTATGTCAGTAAAATCTAAAGAACACTGTTTATATTTAAAGATTCTGTCCCTCAAAGGGCTATGATGTACATGCAAATGTGATGTACATGCATATATAAACACACAAGCACCCGTGTTTACACATGTGGTTAATATTTTCACCTATACACATATATATTTGACCTATAGGAAGACATAGT
Source organism: Cephalophus harveyi (assembly GCA_006410635.1). Taxonomy (NCBI): domain Eukaryota; kingdom Metazoa; phylum Chordata; class Mammalia; order Artiodactyla; family Bovidae; genus Cephalophus; species Cephalophus harveyi. The sequence continues at coordinate 213,757 of SJYT01021347.1, forward strand.
GTTTATACTATGTATCTTTTGGGGTTGGATGTGGGTATGTGTGTGCACCTATATACACATGCACGTTTCAGTGTGGATGATCCATTCATTATTAACTTTTTTGTCTACACCCAGGGGAGTGTAGACAGTTAAAACTGTGTGCCTATCTTACGTGCTGACAGCTCTGTATTTTGTGTCAGTTTTTTAATGTTTGTTCTTTTATTAGATCTTTTAATAAGAAGGTTCTGAACAGCTTGAAGGAAGTCTTTTTAATTGCAGGAGTTAGAGCTTTTTCATTCTGATATTCCCTTTTGTTAGGTTTCTTCATCTTTGATTTGATAACAATGGTAATCAATTAATGGACATAGTGTAGTAATACAACATATATAATTTTTTCCCCCAGTATCTGGAGGATCTAGCAAAGCTCATGCCTCTTGCATAGGGGAGAATCACTTTCTAGATAGACGATTATCTGGACTAGGAGCAGGAGAGATCTGGGTTCTCTGGTCTCAGATTTTTTCATTGTAAAATGAGGAGATTGGAAATATTAAAACTCTGAAGTTTCTTTGTAGCTCTGAAATGTATGAGTATATGGGTTTGTGTGAAATTCTTAGCTGACAGACATTAAATCATTGGAACATGTTCACTGGTTGCTCAAAATTTACTCCCAGTAAATGTTGCTCAGAAGCATATCTACTTTTCATTAATCTCTTTTTCTTGTCTACAGTATATACTTTCATACTTTGAAAATGCACTGTGCAGTGGCCTTTTTAACTTCTTGTTTCAAGTTGTTACTTTAGAAAGCACAGCATGCGTTTTATTTTCATTTTGCATTTTGAAGGAATCATAGCAACTACAGAACTTTTAGGAGTTGGGAGCTTCATTTATAATTATATAAAAATTTATTTTCATCTGAGGGTACAGTGTACTGTTTTTTGTTTTTTTTAGTCTATTTACTTAGTGGTTTTTTTTTTTTTAAGGTTGATATATTAGTTTCTTTGGGCTGCTGTAACAAAAATATCACAAATTGGGTGACTTTACACACAGATTTATTGTCTAACAGAGACAATAGAGACTAGAAGTTCTTGAAAACAAGAAGAAGGCAAGACCATGCTCCCCCTGAAAGCTGTAGGAGAGATTCTTTCCTTGCCTAGCCTAGTCTCTGCTGTTTGCAGGCAATCCTTGGCATTCCTTGCCTTGTTTTTATAGATGCATCATTTCAATTTCTGCCTCCATTATCACATGGCCAGCTTTTCCTTGAGTGTCTCTGTATCTCTTCTCTTCTCAGAACGCTAGAAGCCATATGGAATTAAGGGTCCATTATTCTCCAGTATGACTTTGTCTTAACTAATTACTTCTGCAGTGACTATTTCTTTTTTTTTAGTATCATTTTTCTAGATTCCTTATATATATGCATTAGAATACAATATTTATCTTTCTCTTTCTGACTTCACTCTGCATAATAGATTCTAGGTTCATCCACCTCAGTAGAACTGACTCAAAGTGTTTCTTTTTATGGCCGAGTAATATTCCATTGTACGTACCACAACTTCCCTGTCCGTTCATCTGTCGATGGACATCTAGGTTGCTTCAACATCGCAGCTATTGTAAATAGCGCTGCAGTAAAAGTGGGATACATGCGTCTTTCTCAATTTTGTTTTCCTCAGGATGTATGCCTAGGAGTGGGATTCCTGGGCATATGGTGGTTTTATTCCTAGTTTTTTAAAGAATCTCCATACCATCTTCCATAGTGGCTGTATCAATTTACATTCCCACCAACAGTGCAAGAGCTTTCCCTTTTCTCCACACCCTCTCCAGCATTTATTGTTTGTAGACTTTTTGATGATGCCCATTCTGACTGGTGTGAGGTGATACCTTATTGTAATTTTGATTTACATTTCTCTAATAATGAGCGATGTTGAGCATCTTTTCATCTGTATGTCTTCTTTGGAGAAATGTCTGTTTAGGTCTTTTCCCACTTTTTGACTGGATTGTTTGTTTTTCTGTATTGAGTGGTATGTCTATTTTGAGCTGCTTGTGTATTTTGGAGATTACTCCTTTGTCAGTTTTATTCGATACTATTTTCTCCCACTCTGAGGGCTGTTTCTAATTATGGTCGCATTCTGTGGTACTATAGCTTAGGACTTCAGCATATAGGGGATGGGGGCAAAGTTCAACACTAAAACCAGATTATTGTTGTCATGCTCCTTATTTCCGGAGAAGGCAATAGCAAGCCACTCCAGTACTCTTGCCTAGAAAATCCCATGGATGGAGGAGCCTGGTAGGCTGCAGTCCATGGGGTCGCTAGAAGTCGGATGCGACTGAGCGACTTCACTTTCACTTTTCGCTTTCACACAATGGAGAAGGAAATGGCAACCCACTCCAGTGTTCTTGCCTGGAGAATCCCAGGGACAGGGGAGCCTGTTGGGCTCCTGTCTATGGGGTCGCACAGAGTCGGACACGACTGAAGCGACTTAGCAGCAGCAGCAGCAGCAGCAGCTCCTTATTTCATAAATCTTTCAACATTGCCACTACCACCTTTCTGTCTGCTGAGCAAATGTTACTGAATTCCCTTTGGTTCTGGTATCTAAGAACAAATAAAAGGCTTAACTGTAGATTCAGAGAAATGCTAAAACTAGTTTTCATATAAAGTTAACAGAAGGTAAATAGTTAGAAGTAAATAATGCACAAGAAAACAATATTAGGTAGTCATGGGAAGTAGGAAGCTTTAAATTCATCTTAACATATCCAGGAATTCTTAATATATCCAGGTATCCTTAACATATCAGGAATCCTTTGATGTGAGTATAAAAGCTAGTGATACGGTTGTAGCTGACAGGGTAGATTACAATCCTAATTAAAAATTTAGATTCAGAGAATGATAAAATGTGGAAAAGAAAAAGGGGACTTTATCCTTCCTGTTTCATAATATTTTATTTGGGAATGTTTCAGTATTTGAATGTATAAGCATTTGAAACTAATGAAAGGGTTATTGTATACTCTGTGTCAATAATTTTATAGACTTCTGTGCATAGAAAGCAGTAATTATTTCAGGAAAGGTGGTTTAATGGGTACAACAATATGGAGTAGTTAATTGCTACAGCAGTATACCACTCTGTGGACTTACACATATAATAACATATTCAGAATTTAAAAACCATGAGATTGGTTAAGATTGTGGTGTTTACTGGCAGCAGGCTATTAATTCCAGTGGAGTGGTGTTCTCCCTCTTGAAATTATTTATTCATTTAAAGTACATTTTTCTGTCCTTATTCAAGTTCTTAAAGTTAATTATTCACATAATTACAAACCCCAACCACCCCCTAGTTACAATTTTTCTTCTTAGATGTGCTGTTTCTACTGTATCTGTGGTCGTGGAACCAAATAAAGGAATTCAGTAATGTTTTGTTTTAAATTCAGTAGTGTTTGAGGCTATGGGTTTCTTCTTGTAGACTAAATATCTGCTTCTATTAGTTTATACTTTTTTTTTTTCAAGGTTCATATGTAGGTTGGGAAATGTTTTTTGGATTTTTCTTTTTTAACCTAAATGATTTCTAAGTGTATCTGCAGGTTTAGTGTAACAGTCCTGAGAATCCATGACCTTGGTCTTCCTTATGCGTAAAATCACTAGTTTTTCTCTTTTGATCATTTCTTTTGTTAAGAGTAAAAGCTACCCTGTCTCACTCACCACTTTTGGAAAAAATAAAATAATAGTGTGTGTATCATTTTGGAAATTGTATAACATAGTAAGATGTTGTTAATGATATTAGAACTTAAATGAGAATGTCCTGTGTGATGTCCTGTGATTAACGTTTGTTATGGTGTAAATATACTGTAAATCTAGGAATTACACACTGCTTTTTTAAAAAATGAATAGTTAATAGTTACATGATGGTTGTGAAATTTTAACATTTTCATTAAGATTGTCTTTAAAATAAGACTAAGTTTATTAGTTCCATCCATTTCAGGAAGATTTATCAGATGGTTTGAAAAAGAAATTGGGTCAGTTTCCAGCATTTGCAGTGGTTATATTCTTTAGCATTGCCACCAACACTGAATTAGTGAATAGTGAACCACTGTTCCTAAAGGAAATACAATTAGGTTCCTGTGAACCTCTGGTTACATTTTCATCAACAGATGAATGCATGACTTTGTATTTTTATTTAAAGATAACCTTATCTATAGTGTTAATCCATTAACCTTGAACCTGTGGACAGTAGCCCTGCAACTCATGCCTGAAGCGAGCATATGTAACACATACATTTTCTTAGGGCATTTCAGAGCCTTCTTGTATTTAGGGATAGACACTAGATAGACTTTGGTACTGTGTTTGGTGGAGAAGGCAATGGCACCCCGCTCCAGTACTCTTGCCTGGAAAATCCCATAGACGGAGGAGCCTGGAAGGCTACAGTCCATGGGGTCGCTGAGGGTCGGACACGACTGAGCGACTTCACTTTCACTTTTCACTTTCTTCACTTTTCCTTCCTGGAGAAGGAAATGGCAACCCACTCCAGTGTTCTTGCCTGGAGAATCCCAGGGACGGGGGAGCCTGGTGGGCTGCTGTCTATGGGGTCACACAGAGTCGGACATGACTGAAGTGACTTGGCAACAACAACAACTGTGTTTGGGGGCCATTTCAAACAGCAAGGGGCCCCCCCAGAAAGCGGGAAAAATAGGTGCTAAATAGACCATGAAAAGAGCACTTGTTTACAATATGAGAGCTGAAACAGGAAGGCAGGGATTGTCTTGTTTTGTCTTCAGTTTATTTCAGTTCAGTCGCTCAGTCATGTCCGACTCTTTGCGACCCCATGAATCGCAGCACGCCAGGCCTCCCTGTCCATTACCATCTCCCGGAGTTCACTCAGACTCACGTCCATCGAGTCCGAGACTTCATCCAGCCATCTCATCAACAACAACAACTGTGTTTGGGGGCCATTTCAAACAGCAAGGGGCCCCCCCAGAAAGCGGGAAAAATAGGTGCTAAATAGACCATGAAAAGAGCACTTGTTTACAATATGAGAGCTGAAACAGGAAGGCAGGGATTGTCTTGTTTTGTCTTCAGTTTATTTCAGTTCAGTCGCTCAGTCATGTCCGACTCTTTGCGACCCCATGAATCGCAGCACGCCAGGCCTCCCTGTAGCTCCTCTTCACTTTCTGCCATAAGGGTGGTGTCATCTGCATATCTGAGATTATTGATATTTATCTTAGCTGAAACAATTTTTTTGCTACTACACATGCCTTGATTGACTGCAGAAGCACAGCTAGTATTGATTTTGGGTAGTAGGTGAATCCAAATACAGAATCGATGAATAAATGATCATCTGTCTTAATTGCTAAAATTAAGAAATTAAAATCATTTGTCTTAATTTCTAAAATTTATGTTTATGATAAATATGACATCCTCTATCTTTGTCTCCTGATTTCTCAAACAATATAGCCACAGAATATCCATTACCAATGGTATTATATTAAATAATATAATGTTACCTTTTCATTTGATGCTAAATCTGCTACTCAGAATCACGAGATGCCGTGTGGCATCAGAAAGATGACAGAGGGCTTTGGCCCCGTGACTAGTGTGGGTATCCCTTACACTGCTCGACTTGGCAGTAGCTAAACAACTCCACTCTGAAAACCTCTGGGTAATTGTGGGCATAAAAGTCAGAGACATCCATTGTAGCAAGCAGATTAAGCGCATGGGCTCTCTCTCGGTAAGATGAACTACTAGATGTGTGACTTCAGTTCTGTTAAGTTTCTGTGTCTCAGTTTCTTTTTTAAAAATGAAAATAATAATACAGTTATGATTTAGGTGTGAGAATTAAACAAACCAGTACATATTATTGTTGTTTAGTCTCTAAGTTGTGTTCGACGCTTCTGCGACCCCATGGAGTGTAGCCCGGCAGGCTACTTCGTCCATGGGATTTCCCAGGCAAGAATAGTGGAGTGGCTTGCCATTTGCTTCTCCAGGGGATCTTTCTGACCCAAGAATCAAACCTGCATCTCATGGACTGGCAGGCGGATTCTTTACCGCCACCAGGGAAGCCGCGAACTAACACATAGAACGTACGTAAAAATAGTGCCTATCTCTTAAGTTACTGCTCAGTAAATGTTAGCTGTCATCATATTATGATTACTATTATCATCCTTAATTTAAGGACACCCTTTTTATTCCTTGCTGCCCCTCACTGTCATGAGTGATATAGAGCAATTGAAAATCCTGTCCTTTGTCATACTTGTAACCTCTCCCAGCACTCCTGTTTATCATCCATCTGATTAGTCACTCCCTACCCTTTTTACCCTCTTTTTGTAAGAGGTTAGGAAGGGGAAGAGAGAAAGATGTATGTTCAGTCCTCCATTATGAGCCAGAAGGTGATATGGGGACTTTAGCAATGAGTCACCAAAGAATTATTTAAAAATATATATTTATTAATATGTTCATCTTTCTTTTCCCAAGAGTAGTCTTTTGACTGATTTGTTCTTAGAAAATGGTTGACAGTGTATAAAAGATTGACTCTTAAAGTGAATAAATAATGGCTTATGTTAAGAGTTGATCAGGGAGGTATGAGAGACTGCATCCTTCTATCCTACCATCCTACAGTCATTCAGCTTGTATGAAAAATAATTCAGAGAAGTTTTCAATAGGAAGGAACATTTAATGAAGTATTTTAGAGACTGAGTTTCAGCCATGAAATGAACAGGCAATAACGAAATTAGGTTAAGCTCCAATAAAATAGAGTTATAGAACCATAATTATACTTGGACTTTTTTCCCTCAGTTTATTTTCAGACTTCACATCATATATACACACAATATTATTGTGTATAAAATATTATAAAGTTGTAATTGTGATATGCTACTCTGTAGATAGGAGTCAGTGTTACGACCAGTTTTCTTATATGCCCACCACTTAAAGGTGTCTATTTATTTTTACTTAGGATTCAGTTCAGTTCAATCGCTCAGTCGTGTCTGACTCTTCACGACCCCATGAGTCGCAGCACGCTAGGCCTCCCTGTCCATTACCAACTCCCAGAGATTACTCAGACTCATGTCCATCGAGTTGGTGATGCCATTCAGCCATCTCATCCTCTGTCGTCCCCTTCTCCTCCTGCCCCCAATCCCTCCCAGCATCAGAGTCTTTTCCAATGAGTCAACTCTTCACATGAGGTGGCCAAAGTACTGGAGTTTCAGCTTTAGCATCATTCCTTCCAAAGAAATCCCAGGGCTGATCTCCTTCAGAATGGACTGGTTGGATCTCCTTGCAGTCCAAGGGACTCTCAAGAGTCTTCTCCAACAAAGCAAAGTAATGTCTCTGCTTTTCAGTATGCTATCTAGGTTACTTAGGGTAATTTGCTTAAATTGTACTAATTCAGATGGAGTAATTTCTGATGGGTGTTATCTTTAAAAAGTAGGTCTTTCTGATGTGTGTTACCATATTATTTTATATCAGCTCCACTAGTAAAAACAGAAAAATAGCAAAATAATTCTCATGATTCCATTGACAGGATAGCCAATTTTTAAAAATTGCTAATAAAAATTAGGTCTTTCTGATGTGTGTTATCATATTATTTTGTATCAGCTCCACTAGTAAAAGCAGAAAAATAGCAAAATAATTCTCATGATTCCATTGACAAGATAGCCAATTTTTTAAAATTGCTAATAAAAATTTTTATTAGAGTCCAGCGTAATCATTTTTTGTGGCTTTAACACATTTTTTGTGGCTTTTGTAACACGTGGATGGGTTCTGGGATCAAAGTTGGAAGTATTCAGAGAGTTAAAAACAGCAAGTAATTTTTAGAATCAGCAGTATTTTGAGGTACAGTTTTGGCTTTAAAGTGGGTCTAGGCATTAGTCTGGAGAAGGCAATGGCACCCCACTCCAGTACTCTTGCCTGGAAAATCCCATGGACAGATGAGCCTGGTGGGCTGCAGTCCATGGGATCTCACAGAGTCGGACATGACTGAACGACCTCACTTTCACGCATTGGAGAAGGAAATGTCAACCCACTCCAGTGTTCTTGCCTGGAGAATCCCAGGGACGGGGGAGCCTGGTGGGCTCCGTCTCTGGGGTCGCACAGAGTCGGACACGACTGAAGCAACTTAGCAGCAGCAGGCATTAGTCTACAGAGATCAGACCACTTTGCTCGATACGCTAAACACTCTCTGAAGTAAAGGTGAGAATTAGACCATAAAGAAGGCTGAGGACCGAAGAATCGATGCTTTCGAACTGTGGTGTTGGAGAAGACTNCCGTCTCTGGGGTCGCACAGAGTCGGACACGACTGAAGCAACTTAGCAGCAGCAGGCATTAGTCTACAGAGATCAGACCACTTTGCTCGATACGCTAAACACTCTCTGAAGTAAAGGTGAGAATTAGACCATAAAGAAGGCTGAGGACCGAAGAATCGATGCTTTCGAACTGTGGTGTTGGAGAAGACTCTTGAGAGTTCCTTGGACTCCAAGGAGATCAAATCAGTCAATCTTAAAGGAAATTAGTCCTGAATATTCATTGAAAGGACTGATGTTGAAGCTGAAGCTCCAGTACTTTGGCCACCTAATGCAAAGAGCTGACTCATTTGAAAAGACCCTGATGCTGGGAAAGACTGAAGGTAGGAGGAGAAAGGGATGACAGAGGATGAGATGGTTGGATGGTATCACGGATGGTATCACTGACTAATAGCCATGAGTTTGAGCAAGCTGTGGGAGATGGTGAAGGACAGGAAGGCCTGGCGTGCTGCAGTCCCATGGGGTCTCAAAGAGTCGAACATGATTGAGCGACTAAATAACAACTCCTAAGTAGACCGGAAACCTTACACTTAATAGTATATAAAACAGTGTAGTAAGTTTACTTTTTGAAAAATGTTTTCATTTTTGTTATTATTTTATTTACAAACAAGTACAGTTTGCACTGTAAGAAGAGGTGGCAAGAATACACGGAAGAACTGTACAAAAAAGATCTTCATGACCCAGATAATCATGATGATGTGATCACTAATCTAGAGCCAGACATCTTGGAATGTGAAGTCAAGTGGGCCTTAGAAAGCATCACTACGAACAAAGCTAGTGGAGGTGATGGAATTCCAGTTGAGCTGTTTCAAATCCTGAAAGATGATGCTGTGAAAGTGCTGCACTCAATTTGCCAGCAAATTTGGAAAACTCAGCAGTGGCCACAGGACTGGAAAAGGTCAGTTTTCATTCCAATTCCAAAGAAAGGCAATGCAAAAGAATGCTCCAAAGGATGAGATGGCTGGATGGCATCACTGACTCGATGGATGTGAGTCTGAGTGATCTCTGAGCGATGGTGATGGACAGGGAGGCCTGGCGTGCTGCGATTCATGGGGTCGCAAAGAGTCGGACACGACTGAGCAACTGAACTGAACTGAACTGAACAGTTTGCACAGTATCATTGTGTTGATCTTCATCACCGAGGATGTTCCCAATTTTTGCCCCTGATAGTTGATGTTCAGTTGTGTTCAGCCTTGTTGGGCAAGATAACTTCAATAGTTTCCCTTCAGTATTTATTGTGAAAAAAGATATAATTGCCTGGAATGTATGTATTTAAAGATTACTAAACAGTTATCTAAGAGGTACCTTTAATCATAGTTAAATGCCACTAGTCACTTTTTTCCGGTTTTACCTGACTGACATGCTGTGTTACTGAACTTGTCTCGGAAATGATAGAAATATAGGGTCATCATATTAAATTAATTCTGGATTTGAATCATATTATTGTCTGTTATAATCTTCCAGAGTCACATCTACATAAGTTACCAGTAAAAAATTACTTTAGTGACAATCTGTTAGACTTAATAATAAAGAGAAAAAAAAGAAAAAATCAAATTTACAATGTATTTTCTATAAACAACTCTCAAGTCAATGTACAGCTCTTCTTTATTTTTAAAACTCTAAGATATTTCAACAGAGTAGTTAATAAAATGATAGAACTGAAGAGACTTTTGCTATAGGATCAAGTGTGTTAGTATAATGAATAGCTTTAATTAAAACGGCAGAAAAACTGAAATAGCAAACTCAAATTCTTTGTTAGATTTAGTAAAAAAATGTGAGTAATAATTTGAGGCTAATACTTTAGATGTTTTCATAGAAACAGACAAGTTTTTAAGGATAGTAAATGTAGATTATGTATTCTATAGATTATTTTGGCAATCTCTTGTAAACTGATTTTATTTAAGATGACATAGAATAAACCTAAGTAACTTTTTCAGTTAAATTCTGTGGAAAGACACCTGTGGGCTTTCATAGGGAATTTTTGTTTCTGGTACTTTCTCTATCTTGTTTGTTTGAAGATAAGAAAGAGGCACCTTTGGGTACATACATACCCAAAGTAAATACATACACCTGTGGGTATGTATTTTCTGTGAGGCGGATATTGGATCTTTCAACCATTGTTTGATAATCCTGGGGAAATGCCCTCCAAAAGTTGAGAAAAGAGATGGGGGTAAAGCTGCATATCAAAGGGGTTAGGTGGGATAGATTTGTGTTTAATAAGCCATTAATTTAAATGTTTGTGTATGACATTTGTTTTATCATCACTTCAGGTAGATAACCTTACCTTGATTGGACTGCCTATATCTTCTTTTGTGTTGATGAGTCTGGTTATGTTTAATTAAATCTGTGGCAGTACTAGGATTGGACCTGCTGTATCTATCAATAAACTGTCACTGAACTTGTATTTGATATTGATTGAAATTCCTGTCCAGTTTGAGTCTGTTGACCATGTTTGTATAATTTCTGTGGTTATTATAAACATAAAATTGATAACTAGTTACCTAGGAAATTGTGTTTTATCCAAATGTTTTCATTTGGATTTTACTAACCAGTCAGAAGGACTTCTCAGGTGGAGACCTGCCTGCCAGTGCACGAGACACAGGAGCCTAGGGTTCCATCCCTGGGCCGGTAAGATACCCTGGAATAGGGCTTGGCAACGTCCTCCAGTATTCTTGCCCAGAGAAGCCCATGGATAGAGGAACCTAGCGGGCTACAGTCCGTAGAGTCACAGAGTTGGACACGACTGAAGTAACTTAGCATACAGGCATGCAACCAGTCAGAAATACCTCATTTATGAAATCTTGCATTGTTTCTATTTAGAACTTCTTAGGTAATCTGTACTCCTTTAAATGTTAACTGCAACCTTTGAAATTAAAGATCATATATTTTTGTAAGTCACATTAATTTCATATTATAGCAAATATACATGTGTGTATATTTACATATGTGCATGTGTGTACAAATTAAACCTTAGTATATTAGATGGACTGCAACAAAAAGTGTAGGCAAGTTTTATAGTAACAGTTTCTTGCTTTTTGCTTCTCTGGTTAAGATGTTCGTATATGCCTCATGGCTAGCCAAACCTATTATTTGAAATGATAGTCATGGTTAACCATGACTTAAAATACTAAATAAATTTGAAAATAGAACTATCTGACCCATTAAATGAAAAGACCTTACCAGGAATTCTTAGATGTAAAACCATTTAATTCTGAGATTTGACTTAAAAAAACAGTTCTTTTATGGATAGACTTAAAAAGGTTTGTCAGTGGAACATTATGTAGGCCACACTTTTTTTTTTAAGGTCTGGGAGGGGCAAGTATTATATAATTATGAGATGAAAGACAAGTTTTAGCATATTGTATGTTTTAAAGGCTTTTAGAGTGACTTAAAAGCCCCAAATTCTCTCCTAGTATCACTTTTTAAATAAATTATTACAGCTGAATGTAGTTCAGCTAGGTTTTGTTTGTAGTTTCCTAACATTGCTGTAACTCTGCTTTCCTACTCATGTTTCTGCAAAAAAAGTATACTCTTCTATTTTGCTTGTTTAAGTATACTGTAATGGAGTATTCATACACATAATGCATAGAAAAAAGTTTCCCCTTACTCTGAGATTTTAAAAAATTATTTATTGCCTTACTACCTTAAAAATACAGGTTCGCTTTATATTCCTAAAAACAGTACGAGCAATTAGTCGCTTCAGTCACATCCGACTCTGCGACCCTGTGTACTGTAGCCTGTAAGGCTCCTCTGTCCGTGGGATTCTCTAGGTAAGAGTACAGCCATTCCCTTCTCCAGGGAGTCTTCCCCACCCAGGGGTCAAACCCAGGTCTCCTGCATTGCCGGCAGGTTCTCTACTGCTGAGCCATATCTTTTGCTTATTCTTGAGCATTATATTTTGTTACTGTTCAGTCACTAAGTCATATCTCACTCTCTGTGACCCATGGATTGCAACACACCAAGCTTCCTTGTCCTTCACTGTCTTCCAGAGTTTACTCAATTTCATATCCATTGAGCCTGTGATGAGATCCAACGATCTTAACCTCTGTTGCCCGCATTTTGGTTATATATTTGGTACCATAATATAATTCAGTTCAGTCGCTCAGTTGTGTCCGACTCTTTGTGACCCCCATAGACTGCAGCACGCCAGGCCTCCCTGTCCATCATCAACTCCCGGAGTTTAACCAAACTCATGTCCATTGAGTTGGTGATGCCATCCAGCCATCTCATCCTCGGTCGTCCCCTTCTCCTCCTGCCCCCAATCCCTCCCAGCATCAGAGTCTTTTCCAATGAGTCAACTCTTCGCATGAGGTGGCCAAAGTACTGGAGTTTCAGCTTTAGCA
>SJYT01021347.1:226551-275307 GCA_006410635.1 Cephalophus harveyi
GTTGGTCATAACATTCCTTCCAAGGAGTAAGTGTCTTTTAATTTCATGGCCGCAGTCACCATCTGCAGTGATTTTGGAGCCCCCCAAAATAAAGTCAGCCACTATTTCCACTGTTTCCCCATCTATTTGCCATCAAGTGATGGGACTGGATGCCATGATCTTCATTTTCTGAATGTTGAGTTTTAAGCCAACTTTTTCACTCTCCTCTTTCACTTTCATGAAGAAGCTCTTTAGTTCTTTGTTTTCTGCCATAAGGGTGGTGTCATCTGCATATCTGAGGTTATTGATATTTCTCCCAGCAATCTCGATTCCAGCTTGTGCTTCATCCAGCCCAGCGTTTCTTATGATGTACTCTGCAGAGAAGTTAAATAAGCAGGGTGACAGTATACAGCCTTGATGTACTCCTTTTCCTATTTGGAACCGGTCTGTTGTTCCATGTCCACTTCTACCTGTTGCTCCCTGATCAGGTCGTCTGGTATTCCCATCTCTTTAAGAATTTTCCACAGTTTATTGTGATCCACACAGTCAAAGGCTTTGGCATAGTCAATAAAGCAGAAGGATATCTTTTTCTGGAACTCTCTTGCTTTTTCAGTGATCCAGCGGATGTTGGCTGTTTGATCTTTGGTTCCTCTGCCTTTTCTAAAACCAGCTTGAATATCTGGTTCACGGTTCACATATTGTTGAAGCCCGGCTTGGAGAATTTTAAGCATTACTTTACTAGCGTGTGAGGTGGGTGCAATTGTGCGGTAGTTTGAGCATTCTTTGGCATTGCCTTTCTTAGGGATTGGAATGAAAACTGACCTTTTCCAGTCCTGTGGCCACTGCTGAGTTTTCCAAATTTGCTGGCATATTGTGTGCAGCACTTTCACAGCATCATCTTTCAGGATTTGAAATAGCTCTACTGGAATTCCATCACCTCCACTAGCTTTGTTCGTAATGATGCTTTCTAAGGCCTGCTTGACTTCCCATTCCAGGATGTCTGGCTCTAAGTGAGTGATCACACCATCATGATTATCTGGGTCATGAAGATCTTTTTTGTACAGTTCTTCTGTGCATTCTTGCCACCTCTTCTTAATATCTTCTGCGTCTGTTAGGCCCATACCATTTCTGTCCTTATTGAGCCCATCTTTGCATGAAAAGTTCCCTTGGTATCTGATTTTCTTGAAGAGATCTCTAGTCTTTCCCATTCTATTGTTTTCCTCTTATTTCTTTGCACTGAATACTGTGTACTGAGGAAGGCTTTCTTATCTCTCCTTGCTATTCTTTGGAACTCTCCATTCAAATGGGTATATCTTTTCTTTTCTCCTTTGCTTTTCGCTTCTCTTCTTTTCATGGCTGTTTGTAAGGGCTCCTCAGATAGCCATTTTGCTTTTTTGTATTTCTTTTTCTTGAGGATGGTCTTGATCCCTGTCTCCTGTACAATGTCATGAACCTCCATCCATAGTTCATCAGGCACTCTATCAGATCTATTCCCTTAAATCTATGTCTCACTTCCACTGTCTATCCTAAGGGATTTGATTTAAGTCATACCTGAATGGTCTAGTGGTTTTCCCTACTTTCTTCAATTTAAGTCTGATTAGACTTCTACAATCTTCTGTTTCTGTTTTGTTGATATTTTGAAAAAAAATTTTAGTGTGATATAATTGAGGGTTAACATATTAGCTTTGGGTGTATAACAGTGATTTGATTTATATATATATATATATAATGAAAGATCACTATAGTAAGTCTAGTTAACATCTGTAACTACACATACTTAAAATTTTTTTCCTCCTGATGATAACTTTTAAGATTTACTGTCTTAGCAACTTCTAAATATAAAATACAGTATGACTGTAGTCAACATGCTCTGCATTAAATATAATTGAAAGTTTGAATTTATTGACTGCTTTCAGCCATTTAGCCCATTCTCCATCCCTTCTGCCTTCAGCAACAGCCAATCTAGTCTCTATATCATTTTTTTTTTTTTAATTTCACCTGTGAGATCATTCAGTGTTTGTCATTCTGTGTCTGACTTATTTCACTTGACTTATTAACACCTTCAAGTTCCCTCCATTGCACGATTTCATTCTTGTCTGTGGCTGAGTAATAGTCCATTGTATTTATCTACCATGTTTTCTTTATATACTTACCCATCAGTGGACATTTAGGGTGCTTCCATATCTTGGTTACTATAAATAATGCTGCAGTGTACATTCTGGTGCATATGTCTTTCTGAGTTGGTATTTTCATTTCCTTCAGATAAGTATTCGGAGGTGGAAATGCTTTATCACAAGAAAGTTCTATTTTAAATTTCTGAGGGGCTGCCGTACTCTTTTCTACCTTTGCTGCACCAGTTTGCTTTGCCATCAGTGGTGCATAAGTCTTCCTCTTTTTTTATGTCCATTCCAACAATTGTTATCGCTTGTTTTACTGACAGTAGATGTTCTAGCAGGTGTGTGATGGTAGCTTATTGTAGTTTTGAATTGCATTTCTCTGATGATTGGTGACGATGTGCGCTTTTTCTTGTATCTGTTTGCCATGTATATGACTTCTTTGGGAAAATGTTTACTTAGATCCTTTACCCATACTTAAATCGTATTTTTTGGGGGGCTGTTGAATCATATATGTTTTAAAATATATTTTGGATATGAACCTTTTGTCAGATATGTGATTGGCGAATGTTTTATACCATTCTGTAGGTTGCCTTTTCGTTTTGCTGATGGTTTCTTTGTGCAGAACTCTGTCAGTTTGATGTGGTCCTACTTGTTTTCTTTTGCTTTTGATGTAAATCCCCTTGTTTGTTTTTGCTTTTGGTGATCCACTGGAGGAGCTTGCTGCCTGTGTTTTCTTCTGGGCTTTTTATGGTTCAAGGTCTTCTGTTAAGACTTTAATCCATTTTGAGTTGGTTTTTGTATTTAGTGTAAGATAGTGGTCCAGGTGCATTCTTTTGTGTGGAACTGTCCAGTTTTCCGTCACCATTTTGAACAGACTGTCCTTTCCCCATGGCTCCTGTGTTGCATATTAAATGACCATATGCGTATGGGTTTATTTCTGGCTCCCTATTCTGATCCATGACATAGCCATACTGGTTTAATTACTGTAGTTTAGTAATAAAGTTTGAAATCAGAAAGTGCGATGACTCCAGCTTTCTTTTTCTTTCTCAGGAGTGTTTTGGCTATTCAGGGTCTTTTGTGGTTACATAGGAAAAGGAGTACGTGAAGGCTGTATATTGTCACCCTGCTTATTTAACTTCTGTGCAGAGTACATCATGAGAAATGCTGGACTGGAAGAAACACAAGCTGGAATCAAGATTGCCGGGAGAAATATCAATAACCTCAGATATGCAGATGACACCACCCTTATGGCAGAAAGTGAAGAGGAGCTAAAAAGCCTCTTGATGAAAGTGAATGAGGAGAGTGAAAAAGTTGGCCTAAAGCTCAACATTCAGAAAACGAAGATCATGGCATCTGGTCCCATCACTTCATGGGAAATAGATGGGGAAACAGTGTCAGACTTTGTTTTTTTGGGGCTCCAAAATCACTGCAGATGGTGACTGCAGCCAGGAAATTAGAAGACGCTTACTCCTTGGAAGAAAAGTTATGACCAACCTAGATAGTATATTCAAAAGCAGAGACATTACTTTGTCGACTAAGGTCCGTCTAGTCAAGGCTATGGTTTTTCCAATGGTCATGTATGGATGTGAGAGTTGGACTGTAAAGAAGGCTGAGCGCCGAAGAATTGATGCTTTTGAACTGTGATGTTGGAGAAGACTCCTGAGAGTCCCTTGGACTGCAAGGAGATCCAACCAGTCCATTCTGAAGGAGATCAACCCTGGGATTTCTTTGGAAGGAATGATGCTAAGCTGAAACTCCAGTACTTTGGCCACCTCATGCGAAGAGTTGACTCACTGGAAAAGACTCTGATGCTGGGAGGGATTGGGGGCAGGAGGAGAAGGGGACGACCGAGGATGAGATGGCTGGATGGCATCACGGACTCGATGGACGTGAGTCTGAGTGAACTCCGGGAGATGGTGATGGACGGGGAGGCCTGGCGTGCTGCGATTCATGGGGTCACAAAGATTCGGACACAACTGAGCGACTGAACTGAACTGAAACTGAATATCGAAGTACTCCGGAGTATATCATATTTTGAAAAATGATAAGGAATTTTATTCCTGAAGATACTGAATCAGACTGACTTGGTGGCAAAGTGGATATGTATATCTATCTTTCTCCTAGCACTGGTGTTCCTCATGGAAGGATAAGATCTTCATTTTGAGAAAAACAAGATCATAATAGTATTATGGCTTGAAAACCAGAAAACAAAAGTTACTGAGTATTTGATCAGCTATTATTGAGAAAAATAAATATTTTAATATAAAACTTTGAGTTTCCTGGACTTGAAGGCACTCTGAATATACTTTGAGATTTTTTTTATGGCACAGAAAACCCTATGACCTCAAAAGCTTTCAAGTCCACTTTGACATACTAAACTACTTCTCTATGTTCTATTTTTATGTATTTCTCTACTATCTGAATCCTTCCTCATATGACTACTAGCAGATCATCATCCCCATTTATGTTTCTGAGATCCGTCTGGAACCATATTAAGGAAAGAAAAAACATGAGGTTATGGGGCAAATGAAACAAAAAGCGTTAGCTCAAGGACCACATGTCCTGCTCTATTGTAACCTGCTCTCCCAAGGTCTTATGGGTTGCTAGAATTTCAATGAAAGAGACAAAGAATTACTGGCTAGAAAGAAGACACAGAGAAAGAGGAAATGGGGAATGGAAGTGCTGAAGAGGGTAATTTGATGAACAGCTTTAGGAGATGTCATAGCTTGCTGGCTAACTGCCAAGTGTATTTCCTACATCCCTGCCACTTGTTTGCTCTGTGACCTTGGGCAAGGTATTAAACGCCACCCTGAGCCTTAATTGTTTTCATCTGTAATATGGAGCTGATATGGGGTTGTCATAGGATTAACAGAGAAGGCAATGGCACCCCACTCCAGTACTCTTGCCTGGAAAATCCCATGGATGGAGGAGCCTGGTGGGCTGCAGTCCATGGGGTCACTGAGGGTTGGACACAACTGAGCAACTTCATTTTCACTTTCATGCATTGGAGAAGGAAATGGCAACCCACTCCAGTGTTCTTGCCTGGAGAATCCCAGGGACGGGGAGCCTGGTGGGCTGCCGTCTATGGGGTCGCACAGAGTCGGACACAACTGAAGCGACTTAGCAGCAGCAGCAGCAGCAGCATAGGATTCAGTTCAGTTCAGTTCAGCCGCTCAGTCGTGTCTGACTCTTTGCGACCCCATGAACCGCAGCACGCCAGGCCTCCCTGTTCATTACCATCTCTCGGAGTTCACTCAGACTCACATCCATCGAGTCAGTGATGCCATCCAGCCATCTCATCCTCGGTCGTATGTTAAAATATGTGAAGTACCTAGAACAGTGCCTGGTATGTAGAAAACACTATGTAAGTTTGTTGGTGGTTACATTGAATAGAGGAATAGAGAGAGGTGAGAAAGAAAAGGATGGACAAAGAGACTTGAAAGGAAATTTTGCAATACATGAATGTCAAAAGTCTTTTCCTGGAGAATATAAAAATACTTATTTGGTTTTATTGAGCATGGATATTTCTTGAATATAACCCTTTAACAAGATGGAATCATAAACAATTGTATGCAAGCTCCATTAAGTCACAGGTATTTTGACATTTAAATATGATCTTGATTAGATCTCAATTTTGTGAGAGCAGTTCTTAGTCTCTAGTGCTTTATGTCAGGAGGAAGAAGGTAGCAAATAATGAGTCAGAATTACCTAGTTTTCTAATATTCTTTGAAACTTAATTTCCCTCTTTCTACTTCAGGTCAAATACCATTGAGTAATATCAAGTATAAGAATGGACATTTTTATTCATAAGAAGTTGAAGTTAACTATTAATACTTGAAGTTTATTTGAACATCATTCTTAAAGCTCTTTTAAAGGTCAAAGAAACTAATAAAAACAGACTGGTCTTAGTTGTCATTGTTAGAGAAAAGGAAAGGAGAAACCCAGATAATCAAAATTTTACTTTGACATGTGATTTGTTATTAACATATTGAAATGATGTTTCTGACAGTCACAATATTTAATAAACTGAATATTTTCCCTGTCTTTACTGTGACAGTGTCTATCATCTGGGAACAGTCGGCATCACAGAAGGCATCTGATGTATCCAGATATAAAGTGTTAATGCAAAATTAGGAAATCTCAGGACTGTTGCAAGAGCCTTGGTGGGGATGGGGAAGGCTAGGGACGAGGTCAGGAAAGCAGCTGCTGAAGGTCAGAGAAATTGAGAATGAAGATGTCACTTTAATTCCAAGCATCTAACAGCAAACACCTTTGAAGAAATAATGGCTTCCTATTCATGTCCAGCTTCTAACTCTCTGGAAGGCTCTTTTCATTGGTGAACTCTAACCCAGAACCATACAGAGAAGGGGTTCTGGAAAATGTAGCTCCTAGCCTTAGGAGGAAGTGACAGTGATGCCAAGGGAACAAAGTGATCTCACATGGGACATATTGAAAGCTCTGCATCTTACTGCTTTGGACTATATTCTGGAGATAAAGCTATTACT
This sequence comes from Cephalophus harveyi, assembly GCA_006410635.1. Classification (NCBI taxonomy): domain Eukaryota; kingdom Metazoa; phylum Chordata; class Mammalia; order Artiodactyla; family Bovidae; genus Cephalophus; species Cephalophus harveyi. Next base: position 233,153 of record SJYT01021347.1, read on the forward strand.
TTTCAGTGATATAAAACCATGTTTAGTCTGGTCTGTTTATTTTCCATCTCTCATTTTTCTGCTGCTCTGACGTGTACCATTTCTGGAGAGCAGGGAAGAAAGAATGGAATTTGGAGTTTTAAAAGACTCACTTGGTCACTGTGCTTTCCATGTAAAGGTCTTTTATTCATCCATTCTTTTCAGTACCACGATCTATTTTGACACAGAAACGAAAGAAACGATCACAAAATCAAATCCGCCTATAGATATCAAAAGAGATTTGAATACTTTATAAAATAAAATTAGATTGACATGATTGTTAAAGAAGTGGGAATGTCAGCAAAGAATATACTAATAACTGAAAGCTCTATTTCAGAGATGCAAATAATTATACATTAACTAGAGTTATAACACTTCTTTTTTTTCTATTATATTTGACCTCAAACTTCATTATCTTTTTCAAAAAACATTCTAATTTGAACATGCCTACTGAATCATATGAGTTTACAAAACTCATTTTTTTAAAATGGAAAGACTAAGCATTCCTAGGCACTAACTTTGATAAGAATCTAAGCATTCAGTGTCAGAATTAAAGAGATTTTATCATTTCATCTTTGCTGAAAGATAAAGAATCATTTAAGAGAATACAACATGCTTTACTAAGTCTTATTACCAAAAATATAGAAATACAAATGCAATATAAACATTTAATAATTTGTGTGTGGTTAAATTTGTAACCTGTTGTGAAAATAAGTGCTAGAAAGAAAAAAGCACTTTAGATGAAAGTGAACAATTTTTTAAAGTTAATAACTAGAATTAAAATTCCTATAGAAGCTGTCGAAATAGCTACAATTTTTATATCTGCTTCTGCCTTCTTTGCTCAGTATGCTGCTGCTACTGCTAAGTCGCTTCAGTTGTGTCCGACTCTGTGCGATCCCACAGACGGCAGCCCACCGGGCTCCGCCATCCCTGGGATTCTCCAGGCAAGAACACTGGAGTGGGTTGCCATTTCCTTCTCCAGGGGATCTTCCCGACCCAGGGATCGAACCCAGGTCTCCCACATTGGAGGCAGATGCTTTAACCTCTGAACCACCAAGCTCAGTATACAGCATTGCAATTTTATTAGTAACCTTACTAAGTTGATCTTCAATGTATGTTTTTTATAGTTAAAAAGTTATAATAGCTCAAGAATTTATCCTGAAATGTCTATACCAGGATTTTAAAATCTTCATAAACGTTTTCTAGATCCACACCAAGACTCTCAAGCTGCAATTAAAATATTAATCAGTAGACTATGCATTTATAATAGATTTAATGGACCTGTATAGGCTAATAATGAAGAAATGCTATGGTTTACAGCTTACAGATTTTATATAAAAGCACTCCTTATGAAAGCTAATGACTCATGCAAATGGAAGTAATGTTTTAGAAATATAATGTGAATTTTGAAAAGCAAGTAATTTGATAAATTTATGAGAAGTAATTTAAGTTTTTCTTATTTCTTGGTTATATTTCACATCTATTAACTTGAAAAATCTTTTATCCAAAATCTATTTGGAGAATATTTTGAAGATAATGAATGTTTGAGAATTTAAGCAAAAGTACTTCAACATGTGTAACTTCCAGTGTTTATGCCATCTTCCGAAAAACAATTCTGATCTTAAACATTGTTTAATATGCCTGGCTATTTTGCGTTTATTCATGTTAACATTTAAATGAAATATTTGAATTATCAAATATTCTTAACCTTTCTTTGACCCTCTAGAGTTGGGGAGACCTGAGTTTTAATTCAACCCCAAATCTTCATGCCATCTTTTCCCAGTTATGTGGACTTGCACAAAGAGCTTCTATATTTAATTCCTTCATTTGTAAGATAGGGATAAATAATTCTCATTTCAGAGATTAGCTCATTTTAATTAAAAATGAGATATAAATAATTTTTCAAAATGTCATCTAATAAATGCCCAATATATGAGTGTTATTATATGTTTTTTTGTTGCTAAAAATGAATTAGTGGAACCACTAGGCTGAGGAAAAGATGACAGACTCCTCTATTTGGGTTTTTGGTTTTCCAGTGATTATTGTATATTGGTGTTTCTTGTTCCTGACTAGAGAGTTTACTTTTAAAAAGCACTGATTAAACAATATGTAAGTCAAAAGCAAGATAAAATAAGTGGATGTAAATTTTCAATCAACTCTGGCATACAGTTATTTAAAACTGAGGACAGTCTTGTCCATCAATGTGGAAAAAAACTTAACCTCAGCTGTCAATCTTTTAAAAATGTTAACTGCCAGATAGAATTAACAGAGTTTCACCTGCAGATGGTGCTAGATCTTCATTTCCCAGATAGCACACACGCAATGCAAAACGACCACTGGGTAAGACAGCATTTTAAACATTTAATGCAGACATGACATCTTTCAAAAATAAATTTCTTCGCTAACACAGCATCGGTCTTTCTTGTGACCTAGACATCTGTTACACCTGGTGATTAATCAATAATTTCAGCCACTTGGCTGACTGCCGTTAACAGTTCCCATTGTGCTAGTAAGGGATGAATTGCATTTGAAGATTTAATGACAATCTATACTCATTGGAAAAGACTCTGATGTTGGGAGGGATTGGGGGCAGGAGAAAAATGGGACGACAGAGGATGAGATGGCTGGATGGCATCACCAACTCGACGGTCGTGAGTTTGAGTGAACTCTAGGAGTTGGTGTTGGACAGGGAGGTCTGGCGTGCTGCAATTCATGGGGTTGCAAAGAGTCAGACACGACTGAGTGATTGAACTGAACTGAAATGAGATTTAAATTGCTGTGAGAATTATTAGGGTAAGCAGAAAACCTTTGTTTTTCATACGTACATTGAACTTGGAAAAGTCTAGCAATGAAAATGGCCAGTACTTTCAGGTATTTCAAAGTTATAATTTTTTCTCCTGTTATTGACAAATAATCCTAAGTCCCATATGTGGTACACCCTGAGAGGAAAAAAAGGCTTTGTAAAGGATGATGGTTTCCTGAATATACTCCTTCTTGGCACTGTAATTTTATCTGGAAGTAAGCAGTTTCCCCCCAGCTATATGTCTTACATATGACAATACCTGGAAAGTCTTTGACTTGAGAGACTAGAAACTTGAGAAAAGTATTAAGACTTACTGTACACAACCAGTATAGTGAAAGTAATTCCACTGTATTTCCCAACTCCCTCAGATAGGCAGAAAGGTAAATAGATCATATACTATACATATATATAGTAGATTCTGATATCAAACTTAAATCTTGCTCACCAAGTAACTGTGGCCCTTGCTAATGTGACCAAGAGATATTGTTAGGACCTAATTTAGATTTCTCATTCCAAGATCTCAGTATGTTCATCTGCATTTTCTTTACTGCTTTGGTTCAATTCTGCCTGAGCTGGGATGTTCTCTCTTGGTTGAGGGCTCTGATTATGAATCAAAGGAAATAGGATTTGTATTTCCATGTCTCCAAGTTGTGTTTTTAGCCATCAAGACCTGTCAATGTAGGGCAAAAACCACTACAATATTGTAAAGTAATTAGCCTCCAATTAAAAAAAAAAAAAAGACCTGCAATTTTTTCTAAGGACAATCTTGATGATATCTCCATGTTAGTTTATGGAGACAGCAGCTTCAAGGTGCTTCATCTATGAAGCAACCCCTTTGTTGCCATATCAGTGTCCTCTGCTGATGCACTCTCACTGATGACTTGCAATTTCTGAGGACTCCAGAAATAAACAGGACTTTTTTTCAAATTCTTTTTTGTGACAATAGTCAATTCTTCCTTTGGAGCTGACCTGAAATCTATCTCCCCATATTAAAGATTCAAGCCATTTTCAGTGTAATGTCATCATCAATGCACCCTGCCCGCTGCATTACAAGTGAAATAAATAAAGCATCAGAAATGCTATGGATAGTCTGACCCTTTCATTTTCTACACAGTGGGCTGCAAAGAAGAGTAGAATGGTTCAAACCAAGAAAAAACCACAAAGCAGTAGCAGAACTTGGTAAAAAAAAAAACAAAAAAAAAAACCCAAAACTGGGGCACCTTCTCATAGCATTTCTATCATGTCTCACATGAGTGATAGAAAAATATTCTGAAAAATATTTTAGTTTTCTTTTTCTCCCCAGAAAAGAAGAAACAGCTGTAGGAAATGGAAATTGACCTTACCAGAAATAAAACTTGAATTGCTCATTTTGAGGGTAGGCATATGGCTGTGTGCTTGGCTCTGCAGAGCAAGAGTGGGATTTTTCTAGACCCATATGGTTGGAATCAAGAAGGGCAATGAATTAAAGCAGACAGAAGGCAGTTTATGGGTAATGACAAAGTCCTGAAGCATAATATATTCTAGAATGTTTCCAATCTTAGATTTACATTGAAAAGGAGGGGGCTGCCAAGAGATGCACTGAGGTATTTTTCTCCTGAAATGAGAAAACAAGGATCCCAGACTGTACTACCTCTCAGCTCTGCTTAGATGACCTTACCTTCCAGTCACTGTTAAACCAAATGATTAAGAGAAATGTCCTATTTGTAATTGTTTTGAACATCATGATAAGTCTTCCAAACCAGTATCTATTGAGTTTCCACTGAAACAGAAAATTCCTTCATTAACCCATACAGACAGGTTGGTAACAGGCTCTGCCAGTCTATAATACTAAGCACTAGCTAACCTAGTGAGACAACTGACTAGAAAGGGAGTTGTTTCATTCCTCACCCCTCAGGGAAAACTAAACTGACAAGCATGGTTGAAACCATGATGGATAAGCAGTTTGTAACTTCTGACAGAATTCTCGTGCTGAAAATACATATGTGAGATTTTAACTAATTAGGCCTCAAGCTCTTTGTAAAAGCCACATTGCAATTAATTAAGATGCTACTCATTATTTTTCAAAAAGAAAATTCTTTATTACAATTTACAAAACTGTCAGAGAAGAGTAAACATTCTAACACTATCATAATTTTTAATGCTAAAATAGATAAAATATTAAGACGAACTTAATTATTTTTAGGCTGTTCATTTGACTTGAAATCGACATACTGTTATGAATAGTTTAGCTAACAAGTAATTATAATTGAGTTAAATGAAAATTAAAATCAAGATTTGTAATATTTCATTGTGATCCAAACTTAAAGAATTATCACATCCACTTTTAAGAGCAATGCTACAAAATGGGGCCTGTCAGTGGAAATCTTGAGAGATACAGCCAATTAAGACAGTACATAAAAATTTTAAATAATAACCTCTGATATACTACTCTTTTAATAATAATATTTTAAGTGACATCAATAGAAAAAGTTATTATATATTCAGCTATGAAATTTCTATAGACCATATGAAACAGTAAGTCATGCAGAACTTAATCTTACATCTTTGAAAGATGGCTATGTTATATTAAATGAAAAATATGAAAAGGCAAGCTTTTAGACAATCCTACTATACTCACTTTAAAATGTGTGTTTGCATGCACATATGTTTTTAATAACAACATTTGCAGGAAGACATATAAATTTTTTTAATTGGTTACCTTAAGAAAGTATGATTACGAGATGAGGATTGATTTACACAGATGTTACTTATTACTTCTTATATATATTTGTACCATCTGCTTAAAATTTTTATAGTGATCTTAATTTTGTAATGTATACTTTTGCAGAATCTTCAATTAGCTTCAAACAATGCTGCTCTCTTGAAACACCAAGTAAGAGACATTCAGAATAATATGAACTGAAAATCAAAGGACTACTGCATAGTTTATCTTAACAGAAAAGGGGCAATTAAAATTAATTAAAAACTTAATATGTTATTTTGGAAAATTTCAGTTTGGTACTTTTTTCAGAGTAAAAAATTTTCCTAACTCATTATTACATATGGATTTAAGTTGTAAACTGTTGTATTTAAATTAAGGAGAATGGTTTACAGTCCTATTAGCATTATCATAAGATTAAAACTAATTGCTCAGAATTTTCAGCTGAGGCCAAACTGGACAGCTAATCAGTCATAAGCTAATGTTATTAGCTTGATTCTTGTTATCAAACTGTCTTCTGATAATACCAGGCAAGGGGGTGGGCAGAAAAAAAAAACCCTCCATATAAAAATGATGGAACCAAGTTCTTTTGTTTGCAATAGTTCTAACATTTAGAGATCACATTTACAGCAAAGACTTGAGTTTATTACCTGAATAATTCAAGTAAAAAGCTTACATGTGCTTAAATTCATGGGACCAAAAATCCACAAAGTATATTTTCTACTTATAAGCTTGTTACAGTGCCTTTTATGTGAAAATTTTGGAGCCTTTAAAAGATTGAATTAACTATATCTTAAAATGAATGAATGAACACTTTACTTTAAAGACAGAATTAAAATGCACCATATATAAAATCTGAAGTACAGAAGAATGAAGTAAACTTTCCTCTAAGAGTCATAAATCAGATAAAATGCAATGGCTAATTTTAGTAGAGTCTAAACCTATCAAGTGTCAATCATGACTAGGTACAGCTTTTTATTTTGTTTCAGAAAATGATGACTATCTTTCTTTTTGAAAAAATATGCGATATTTGATATATACAAAAGAAAATGGCACTCTATCTCTGAAGTTATAAACAATACCAAAATGGACACCTACAACTCAATCAATTCAGAAATATGCCAATGACAAAACAGTTGCACCTATTTCTGTTCTCCTTTTATAATCTTGCTTCTCCCCACTCCAAATTATTGTCCTGTATTTTGTGCTCATAACCTGTGTTGTACATGCATGCTAAGTCACTCCAGTCGTGTCCAACTCTTTGAGACTTCATGGACTATAGCCTGTCAGGCTCCTCTGTCAATAGTATTCTCCAGGTAAGAATTCTGGAGTGGGTTGCCATGCCCTCCTCCAGGGGATCTTCCCAACTCAGGGACTGAACTTGCATCTCTTATGTCTCCTGTACTGGCATCTAGGTTCTTTACCACTAGCACCATATTAGACAACCTCTGAGATGATCCCCAATGACCACCACTTTTTAATATTAATACCCTTATGTGATCCCCTTCTTTGGAGGGTATGCTGAACTTAGTGATTCATTTCTAACCAACAGAATATGGCATGAGGAATGACTGTCACTTCTAAAATTAGGTATAAGATACCTTACTTCTATATCCCCTTTCCTTTCTCCCTCTCTCTCTCCTTCCACTCTCCTCATTTTCCCTCTCTTCATCTCTGAGAAAAGCCAGGTACCATGCTACCAGTTTGCCCATAAGAAGGCCTATATAGCAATGAACTGAGGGAGGCCTCCAGTCAACCCAGGAAGAGCTGAGGCCTCAGTCCAACAACCCAGGAGGAACTGAATCTTGATAAAAACCATAAGAGTGATTTTTGAGTGAATCATCCCCAGATCAAGCCTTGAGATGACACCATCATCCTGACTGAAACCTCAAAAGACACCATGAGCCAAAGCACTTAAACCACACCTGAATTCCTGACCCACAGGTAATGTGATATAAGAAAATCATGTTTTTCTGAGTCACCATTTTTTGGAATAACTTCTTATATAACAAATGGTTATCCTTACCTTTATAAAGTTTTGATACCGAGCAAAAAGTTTATTAATTTCTGTTAAATCCAAACTTTAAACTGTGCTTTTCAATTCTTCATCTTGTGAATTTATTATCTGCCTAATCTTTTATAATTTAGAAAGGTACTAAAATATCTTTTTTTTTCTTTTTTGTATTGGCTTAGTTCTCCTTGTAATTTTATCAAATTTCCCTTTATATACTCAAGGCCATTAAATTAGATGCCTATAAGCGTCTAGTATACTAAGCCTTTTCTTAGTAGCATAACATACTGGTTAACTGGATGGACTCTGGGGACAAACTGGCTTCTGCATTTGAACCCTGATCTTATTCCTTACAAGCTGTGATCTGAAGCAAATTATTTAACCTCCATCCCTTCATTTCCTCATCTAAAAAAAAAGGAAATATAAATAATGCCTACCTGTTGGATTTAAATGTAGTTTAAACAAGTTGATACTTTTACACAGACAACAATAGATGACATAGAACTACTGGTAAATCACTATATGTTGTGACTTATTTATCCCTAATGCTTTTTGCTTAATGGTTATTAAAGGTTAGCTAAAAATTATTTTGAAAGCTATTCATCTTTAAAATGTGTATAAGAGACAGCCTCTTACTTGAAAATAGTTGTGCTGGATACTTAATCCTAGTTTTATGGTTATTTTCTTTCTATGCACTGAAACTATTACTGCACTGTTTCTAAAATTTATCTTATCAACCTAATTGTTGTTACTCTGTTTTATTCTGGTTCTTATCCTATTCTTCTTTATTTGTTCTGTAGTTTGACTACAAGGTGTCTAAATGTCATTTTATTTTTATTTTATACTGCTCAATAAGTATTATATTTATTGTATCTATGGATTCATCTAATACCTACTCATAAGGTTGTTACAAGCATTAACTTAATTAATGAAACTCAAGTGCTGTGAACAGTACTTTGTACATAATTGATACTATGCTGTGTTTTATTGTTATTGAATAATCATGACTTTTATTATCCTCTCCTTAATATTGCTCGCCACCACTGCCATTAATTGTATTCTTTCTTCTAGGACACCCATTAGGACTATAAAGCACCTGTCCATTCCAGTCTAAATGTCAATTAAATAACCTTTCCTATTTTCCAAATCCTTGCTTCTCTGTGCTGCTGGATAATTTTGCACATCTGTCTCCGAATCACTAATTATCTTTTGCTGCTGCTGCTGCTGCTAAGTCACTTCAGTCATATCCAACTCTGTGCGACCCCACAGACGGCAGCCCAACAGGCTACCCCATCCCTGGGATTCTCCAAGCAAGGACAATGGAGTGGGTTGCCATTTCCTTCTCCAATGCATGAAAGTGAAAAGTGAAAGTGAAGTCACTCAGTCGTATCCAACTCTTAGCGACCCCATGGACTGCAGCCTACCAGGCTTCTCCATCCATGGGATTTTCCAGGCAAGAGTACTGGAGTGGAGTGCCATCTGCTGTTTAATCCATAAGTGTTGGTGATTAGGCATTCTGTGCCTGACTGTGTACAGTGCATTTGATCTTTACAGTGTCCCACCTAGGCTCCTTCCCTATAGTTCCTGGTGGAGCCAGTACAAGGGGAGCCATCAATAGCAGACCTAAGTTCAGGAGGAAGAGGAGGGAGATGTCAGGTACTGAGTCCCCCCCTGTCTCCCTGTATTATCATAACACTTTCATTTTAAGAGAGTTAACATTTTACTTCATTATGAAGCTGGGATTTATTCTTGGTATGTGAAAGGCACAAAAGGTATTTTTTCTTAAACAAATACTGAACTGCTTTCTTCTGAATCATGACAATTCCAAAATAACCAGGAAAAACAAATCATTTTGCATCATCGAAATATTACCATGCCCATCATCACTGAATATTTTATGTGAAATTGCTTCAAGAATGTTAAAGATAAATAAGCAAATCTTTTTCCAATCTAAAGAAGAGAAGCAGAGCAATTCTCTTTATATGTATCACATCTGGTAACAGAATGGAATTGTTGAATGAAGATGGAGAATCTGATTACAAGAAAGGAAAAAAAAAAAATGTTTAGAGATTTGGCATAATGTGATGTAAAGCTTTCAGAAAAGGAAAAACTAAAAACTGCCAAAAAGTGAATTTATGAGCTAACATGATTTTTTTCCCATCTGAAATAAAACACAGATGATAATCATAAAAATGCTTTGCTACTTTTCCATATATTTTATTACTTATTTACATGCAACCACTACAACATTAATGGCATACACAAGGTAGAGAGATTGTGAGTTAACTTATGAATTTAAGAATAACAATTCTTAAAGAAACTACTTACATACTGTACAAAAAAATCACTGCATTGGCACGAAACTTCTTCACTTCATTTATATTTTAAAATTATTCCCTAACCAGCTAAATTTATAATAAACTTGAGAATGGGCACTGCCATAGTCCACACTTCAGTTTCCCTGCAAAGTTCAGTGGACGCATGTATATATCATTTCCAGAGCATCTTTTCTCATTCTCAACACCCCTACTTTGAATTAGGAGCAGGAAATCTTAACCAAGACTCCCCAGTTCTATCTAATGATCATTTTACTAGTGTTAACCTGTCAAAGTCTTGAACAAAGGTTCTTGAAACAGTGAATAACTAGGTCAATTTGGTCACTACCAAGTACCTCTAATAATGTTTGGGCTTCCAAAGATCAACAGCCATCCACAGTTTATTCTTGAGCATTCAATCTGACCTATCTGTGTTTTTTAACCATCCTACAATGACAGAAATAAAATAGTTATGAACACTAGGATGACAACGGCTTGTCTTGATATGCGTGCACCTAGTTATTGGGACGGAGAAGGCAATGGCATGCCACTCCAGTACTCTTGCCTGGAAAATCCCATGGACAGAGGAGCCTGGTAGGCTGCAGTCCACAGGGTCGCTAAGAGTCGGATATGACTGCGCAACTTCTCTTTCACTTTTTACTTTTGTGCATTGGAGAAGGAAATGGCAACCCACTCCAGTGTTCTTGCCTGGAGAATCCCAGGGACGGGGAGCCTGGCAGGCTGCCGTCTATGGGGTCGCACAGAGTCGGACACGACTGAAGCGACTTAGCAGCAGTAGAAGTAGTTATTAGGTCTAAGATACTTTATTATTTGTATAAAGGTAATTAACTATAATATTTCAGCATATATAAAACACAGCTCAACTACTAAATTATAAAACATTTAAATCAGGAAAAAGTCTAACGAGGTCTGGTCTCTAACAATTCGAGTCTAGAAAGCACTGTTGTTCATGTTTTGGACGTGGCAAACAAATCTTGCCTCAGAGAGTGTTCAGTTCAGTTCAGTCGCTCAGTCGTGTCCGACTCTGCGACCCCATGAATCGCAGCACGCCAGGCCCTACTGTCCATCATCAACTCCTGGAGTTCACTCAAACTCATGTCCATCGAGTTGGTGATGCCATTCAGCCATCTCATCCTCTGTCTTCCCCTTCTCCTCCTGCCCCCAATCCCTCCCAGCATCAGGGTCTTTTCCAATGAGTCAACTCTTCACATGAGGTGGCCAAAGTATTGGAGTTTCAGCTTTAGCATCAGTCCTTCCAATGAACACCCAGGACTGATCTCCTTTAGGATGCACTGGTTGGATCTCCTTGCAGTCCAAGGGACTCTCAAGAGTCTTCTCCAACACCATAGTTCAAAAGCATCAGTTCTTCAGCACTCAGCTTTCTTCACAGTCCAACTCTCACATCCATACATGACCACTGGAAAAACCATAGCCTTGACTAGATGGACCTGTGTTGGCAAAGTAATGTCTCTGCTTTTCAATATGCTATCTAGGTTGGTCATAACTTTCCTTCCAAGGAGTAAGCATCTTTTAATTTCATGGCTGCAATCACCATCTGCAGTGATTCTGGAGCCCCAAAAAAGACACTGTTTCCACTGTTTCCCATGAAGTGATGGGACCAGATGCCATGATCTCAGTTTTCTAAATGCTGAACTTTAAGCCAACTTTTTCACTCTCCTCTTTCACTTTCATCAAGAGGCTTTTTAGTTCCTCTTCACTTTCTGCCATAAGGGTGGTGTCATCTGTATATCTGAGGTTACTGATATTTCTCCTGGCAATCAGAGAGTGTTACATTTATCTAAAGAGAAATCCTAAATTCAAGAGGAAAGCGTCAGTGTATCTCTTTATAAAAGATAACATTTAAATGAAAGTTTGCCTCAAACCTACAAGGTATACACTGTATGTTTTGAAGTGGTGAGGACTTGGCAAATATGAATACTTATAAAACCAAACCCAACATATTCCAACTTTATATAACACGATAGAGTAAAACATGAAATAGGAAATGTGAAACAGCACTCTCTGTGTTGCTGAAAGTTAGACAGGGAAAACAATGAACAAACGTATCTGTCTTGAAAAATGTATAACTAGACTCAGCAAACTAGATACTTTTTATCAATTATTAAGGATGCATGTAAAGGGAATTTTTCAGCATACTTTCCTTCTCCCCTCTGCCTTATAATTTTAAAGGTTCTTTGTTCCTTTGATTTATTGTTCTGTTTGTGCATTCCACCCCGAGTCATAGTTAGGGGACAGCTAAAATTAAAGGACTAAGGAATTGTCTGTCAATCTTTGCCCCTTGGGTAGAAGGCTGCTATACAGCAAATGAAAAATGAAACATCATTAAGAATAAATTGTAGGTTTTGAGTATGTTCCCTTATTCTCAAAATGGGTTTTCTTTTTTGAGAATCGTCTCTTTCCATTTGAATTGGCTTGTATTATAAGCTGATTGTGGCATTCTGTTTTTGTCTGAGTCCGCCCAGATGTTGCTTCCATTTACAGGGGGAAAAAATCTACTTCTAATACAAAGTTCTGTATTTTTAAGTTCCATCTGATGAGCTGAGTTTCAAAGTCCTAGAAAATTCTTCAGAAACTTGTGATTTTTTTCTTTTTAATCTGCACTTTGCTTTCTAATTTGAAAAGAGCTTTGTTGACTTTTTCATTAAGCTTTAAAAGTTTTCTTGCCTTTGGCTAATCAGCTAAGTTTTACATTTCAAAGTAGCATCTTCATGTTAAAAATTGTAATGTGACTGTTTAGTTTTAAAATATATGAATAGTTTTATTTTAGTTTTAAAATATATGAATAGTTTTATTTTCACATTTTTGTTTCCACTGAATATTACTGCAGAAGGATAAGTTTCTCTGGAATTATATTTAATTATAAATATAGAATACCATCTGTCTCTTATACACATCTTTAAATTAAGGAGAATGGTTTACAGTCCTATTAGCATTATCATAAGATTAAAATTAATTGCTCAGAATTTTCAGCTGAGGCCAAACTGGACAGCTAATCAGTCATAAGCTAATGTTATTAGCTTGATTCTTGTTATCAAACTGTCTTCTGATAATACCAGGCAAGGGGGTGGGCAGAAAAAAAAAACCCTCCATATAAAAATGATGGAACCAAGTTCTTTTGTTTGCAATAGTTCTAACATTTAGAGATCACATTTACAGCAAAGACTTGAGTTTATTACCTGAATAATTCAAGTAAAAAGCTTACACGTGCTTAAATTCATGGGACCAAAAAATCCACAAAGTATATTTTCTACTTATAAGCTTGTTACAGTGCCTTTTATGTGAAAATTTTGGAGCCTTTAAAAGATTGAATTAACTATATCTTAAAATGAATGAATGAACACTTTACTTTAAAGACAGAATTAAAATGCACCATATATAAAATCTGAAGTACAGAAGAATGAAGTAAACTTTCCTCTAAGAGTCATAAATCAGATAAAATGCAATGGCTAATTTTAGTAGAGTCTAAACCTATCAAGTGTCAATCATGACTAGGTACAGCTTTTTATTTTGTTTCAGAAAATGATGACTATCTTTCTTTTTGAAAAAATATGCGATATTTGATATATACAAAAGAAAATGGCACTCTATCTCTGAAGTTATAAACAATACCAAAATGGACACCTACAACTCAATCAATTCAGAAATATGCCAATGACAAAACAGTTGCACCTATTTCTGTTCTCCTTTTATAATCTTGCTTCTCCCCACTCCAAATTATTGTCCTGTATTTTGTGCTCATAACCTGTGTTGTACATGCATGCTAAGTCACTCCAGTCGTGTCCAACTCTTTGAGACTTCATGGACTATAGCCTGTCAGGCTCCTCTGTCAATAGTATTCTCCAGGTAAGAATTCTGGAGTGGGTTGCCATGCCCTCCTCCAGGGGATCTTCCCAACTCAGGGACTGAACTTGCATCTCTTATGTCTCCTGTACTGGCATCTAGGTTCTTTACCACTAGCACCATATTAGACAACCTCTGAGATGATCCCCAATGACCACCACTTTTTAATATTAATACCCTTATGTGATCCCCTTCTTTGGAGGGTATGCTGAACTTAGTGATTCATTTCTAACCAACAGAATATGACATGAGGAATGACTGTCACTTCTAAAATTAGGTATAAGATACCTTACTTCTATATCCCCTTTCCTTTCTCCCTCTCTCTCTCCTTCCACTCTCCTCATTTTCCCTCTCTTCATCTCTGAGAAAAGCCAGGTACCATGCTACCAGTTTGCCCATAAGAAGGCCTATATAGCAATGAACTGAGGGAGGCCTCCAGTCAACCCAGGAAGAGCTGAGGCCTCAGTCCAACAACCCAGGAGGAACTGAATCTTGATAAAAACCATAAGAGTGATTTTTGAGTGGATCATCCCCAGATCAAGCCTTGAGATGACACCATCATCCTGACTGAAACCTCAAAAGACACCATGAGCCAAAGCACTTAAACCACACCTGAATTCCTGACCCACAGGTAATGTGATATAAGAAAATCATGTTTTTCTGAGTCACCATTTTTTGGAATAACTTCTTATATAACAAATGGTTATCCTTACCTTTATAAAGTTTTGATACCGAGCAAAAAGTTTATTAATTTCTGTTAAATCCAAACTTTAAACTGTGCTTTTCAATTCTTCATCTTGTGAATTTATTATCTGCCTAATCTTTTATAATTTAGAATCACATTTTTGTTTCCACTGAATATTACTGCAGAAGGATAAGTTTCTCTGGAATTATATTTAATTATAAATATAGAATACCATATATAAATATGAACTATATCATATTTATAACATTATAATTATTTTAACATTTATAATTATTCATGGAAGGGAAGAGGAAAAACTAAAACCTAATCTTTTAATATCATTTTGAAAATCAATTAACTAAAATGCTAATTACACAATAACTCTAAGTTAAATCAAAACAATGGAGTTAATGTATACATTTATTAAATCACTGAAAAGAGAATAAAACAAAAAGGAACAATGTGTCTATCACACATGACATATTTCTCACCCATTTTCATTTGAGGGGGAAAAATTGTTGGCAAAATCATGCTTTGGGTAGAAGAAAAACTAGGTTTTATTAGCAAGTAGCCCAAAAAATGGAGCGGTAGTAAAGAATTTCTAAGGCCAGTTATCGTAAGGAAATCATTGGGATCAAAGTCAAGAATTTGCAGAAGCTGTTTGCCCACATTTCAATATCCAAATATAGGAGGAATGAAACATCTTCAGGTAAGCCCTAGAAACTTGTGGAAGGCTAATGCCCAAACTCCTGACGTGGCAGGCAGAACTGTACAAGGCAGGAAAAGGAGAATAATGAAGACTCTCCAATAGTGCAGGCACTCTGACACAGTATGGCCTCCTTCAGATCTTGTCCAAACAGTCAGGGTGTCCTCCTTCCTCTCCAGGTTTATCTCTTCCTCCATCCTCTCAGGCTGAACTATTACTTGCAGTTGAACTACTGAAAAACCACTGACCAACTTTTATAGCTCTTTTAATTTGGGCTCAAGTTTTATTTTCTTAATAGTAATTTACTACTCCACTAGATGGCCTGAGTATCTGCATTTCTCGAGCCTCGTGCATATTTTCAATGTCTGTGTTGTCATACTCTATTTAATCATTAGCCTCGTATATAGGAGATGATCAGAAAATGTCAGGTGGATTCATGAAGGAATCAGCAGAGCATTTTAACTATACTAACTAAAACTGACACAAGATTTTTTAGATTAGGACTTTTTAACAAGCACTTGGTTATTATGATAAATCAATGCAATCTTTAGAGTATCACATTCTTTTTTCAGAAAACACATAACTTCTAGAAACTGTAATTTTTATAAGAAAAAATATAAGTGATTCTCATATTAACTTTTACTCCTTCAAATGCTGTTATAGGTTTTTAAAAGAGGCAGGATTCTCAGGTACCCAGTGCAAATTGTTGGCTTATTGTCATCATACTAAAATCTGATAAGCATGTAGGATTTTTGTCACAAAGACTCTGAGGTCAAATTACAAATCACTTTATAAGAATTCTGTTCTCCCTGGGACCGGG
The DNA here is from genome assembly GCA_006410635.1 of Cephalophus harveyi. NCBI lineage: Eukaryota > Metazoa > Chordata > Mammalia > Artiodactyla > Bovidae > Cephalophus > Cephalophus harveyi. The sequence continues at coordinate 249,091 of SJYT01021347.1, forward strand.
AAATATTTCTTAGAGGGACAAAGTATAAATGCCAACAATTTTTAGATACAAAGTATTATCTATCAATGAGAAAAACTAAAAGCTGTTTCTAGGTTCTAAAGTACCCAACTGCAAAAAGAAGCTGCAAAAAATTTTTATGTGTACACACACAGTTCACTCTACATCAGAAGAGTAAATGATTATTTTACATCTTCATAATGGGTGATGTAGAGTTAAGAGTGTTGATTGACATGGGATCTTTTCTTTCACATTATTCTGGCTTGTGCATATCATCATCACAACTTTTAAGTTTTAGTGCGGTTGTCCACTGGTATTTTTTAGTGCTTTTTCAGTACCAAGATGTAAAGAAATGACACACAATAGATTTATAGGAGGTGAAGTTCTCTTAAATACTTTCGAGTTGTTCCACTATGCACTGCTTTAAGAATTGGATGATGTAAGGCTGTCATTTTCTTCCTTCCGTAACTTAATGGCAATTAACACCAACAAACCCCACAATCTTTATAATAATGTATCTCTTAGCTCTCAAGTGCTAGTAATAAGCCCATGCATCACTTTCCACCTGAATGTCATCCCAATTCACCACAATTGAAGGTCTTGGTGATGCTACAGAATCCCAGGCACTATTTGTCACCAGCAATGGGACCCTGTTGGCATTTAATTTCACTTCTCCTCAACCCAAGTAGACCCTAAAACAAGGATATGAGTGCAAGTAGTCTACTGGAGGGTGAACCCAGGAACACCTTTAGGCTAGTGGAAAAATGAGACAACGAGGAAAAGTTAACTAAGAAATTTACTACTGCAGTCACCTCAAGCCTGATCTAACAGAGTGGACTCACAGTTCAAACTTATTCTTTGGAAATAGGAATTTTCCTGGCAGTCCAGTGGTTAAGACTCTGTGTTTCCACTGCAGGGGTTTTGGATTCTATCTCTGGTTGGGGAACTAGGACCTTGCATGCCGCCACCAAGAGAAAAGAGAGAGAGAGAAAGAAGAAAAAAGGGAAAGAGAATCTAAGAGGGCAGTGGTGGGTGAGTGTGCACTCCGTCATGTCTGCCTCTTTGTGACCCTATGGATCCCACCCGTAATGGGATTCTCCAGGCAAGACTACTGGAGTGGGTTGCCATGCCCTTCTCCAGGGGATCTTCCTGACTCAGGGATCAATTCCACGGCTACTACATCTCCTGCATTGGAGGTGGATTCTAACCGTTATACCACCNTCTGCCTCTTTGTGACCCTATGGATCCCACCCGTAATGGGATTCTCTAGGCAAGAATACTGGAGTGGGTTGCCATGCCCTTCTCCAGGGGATCTTCCTGACTCAGGGATCAATTCCACGGCTACTGCATCTCCTGCATTGGAGGTGGATTCTAACCGTTATACCACCCGGGAAGCCCAAGGGGCAGTGGTATTTATCTACAAATTCCCACTACTGTAGTCATTGTTTGAAGAATGTTATGGGGGACTGAGAGACAGGCACTAGTTAACTTGCATTCCAGTCTGCATGGACAAAGTGAAGAAGCCAGAAAAATTCCTCTGGTAAATAAATGTACACACTGATGATCAGAAGTAGAGCTTATATATTATGGTAGTTCTAGGAGCAAGAATGAGGAGCAACTAGTAATAGCACTTCTTGATTTATTGATATATAACCCCAAAATGTCAAGAGCATGTGTCAAGAAGGCTGATGTCAGCGGCAATGATGCAAAACTTGTTGATCCATTACTCAGTTTCTAGACGTAAGCCATTTCTCATTCCCAATTGAAAGGGATAGTGGGTAACATTAAGGGAGGACTCTGTCACACCACTGCATGTATAGGAGATAGTCCCCCAATCTGCCCAGATGGATCCATGACAAGTATCCACATAGCTGCACATGGAAGGAAGTGGAAAATGGCAGTTCTTCAAGGACTGTTAGTAACGGTTATAGGTTGAGCTGTAACTGATACTTGGGATCCTTTTTGTGGCATAGGAGATACAGTAGACAGCATAAGACCATGGGCCCTACTGGTCCTACTATACACCTTATCACCTAAAAGCGTCCAAGCTAGTAACATTTTTAATGGCCTCTTAAATGCCCAACTTGAGTCTTCAGCCTGGATGCCCAGTCACTCTGAGTAGTTGGAAGTTGGGATACTGTTCTTCAAGATTCAATATATACTAGTTTCATTTCAAGCTACACAGCTTGTGGGATCTTAGTTCCCCAACCAGGGATCAAACCTGGGGCCCTCAGAAGTGAAAGAATTGAGTCTTAAGTGGAGTCCTAAGTCTTAAGTGAAAGTATGGATTCACTGAACCACCAGGGAATTCCGAAGATTCAGTATATACTTTAAGCTAAAAGCCACTGTGTGGTGATATTTTCTCAAAAGCTGAATACCTAGGGCTGGGGCCAAGGTATCGGCATAAGGATAGGCTCCCTCATCATCACTGCTACTAACCCACTTGGGGAATGTTTGCTCAACTCTCCCACAACTTTAGCCTCCACTGGACTACAGACACTGGTTTGGGAAGGGGTACGAGATGGAATGCTTCTATCAAGGGACATAGCAAGGGTTTGCCACTAAATCTACAGCTTTGGTTGCCACCTGGACATTTTGGATTCCTGGTACCAAAACACAAGCAGGCAAGAGAAAGTCACTATCCTGGGAAGAGTAATGGGACATGGTTATCATAAAGTGATAAGGTTGGTGCTGGTGACAGGCACAGGGAAAAATATGTCTGAAATTTAGATGGTTCTGTTGGGTAACTCTTCCTGCTTCATCATCTCCAGTGGTTAACTGTGAATGTACAATAAACCATGCACAATCAGTTATCACATGGGTAAGGAAAAAACTGAAAAGTGTGATGCTAGATTGATAAAAACAATTTTAAGACACTAAGGAAAAACTATTTCTAAATTAATCAAAATTTATAGAAATTTAATTGTTATCCTTATTACTTTACCTGATTATATGATGATAATCTGTTATCATTATGGAATATGATTTTTTAAATTAGAAAATGGGTTATGGATACTGTATAATAAAAATGAGGTAAGTTGTATATACAAATCCACTTTTCTTTAATACAAGAACTTGTTTGAAAAACTACAGTGTAATAAGTCTTTAATTGAAAATTGAGAAATTTATGTTAGAGAACATCTATTTTTAATTTCAAAGGTTATTAAAATCAATTTTGTTTCACCATATCCTTTCATTCCACTTCATAGCACTCATATTGAACCCGGCAGGGCTTGGACAATCACAGCAAGTTGGTTATTATGCAGCCACACTTTAAAGTCTGTTGGCTTATTATGTAGCCATTAAGAAGATTGATTTTTTTGTAAAGTAATTTTTGTATTTCTGATTAAAGCTTCCCATGAATTTATTTTTCAATTGTGGGACACATCAGAGTTGCATGGTAAAGCAGATTAAGCCTAATTTGAAACCTCATTTAAACCACTATTTTATATTTTTACACATTTAACTGATTTTCTCCTGTGTGAGGCAGGAATTTGTTTTAGATATTGAAGTTTTGCTTCCATTGCTATGCTGACTAACTTTTACATCTCTGTAGATACCTTCTCTATCTTTCTCTGTGCCCCAGGGAGCTGAACTTAGTAGGTATCAATTTGCTTGCCCACAGGCTTTGGCCTCAGCCACTGAGACAAAGGCAAGAGATGAGAGAGAGCTGGGGGCAGGGCAGTGGTTAGTGTGAAGATATTCATTCTCCCATATTCCCCCATGTTGTTTGTGGTCAGCAGACATATCACCTTCTCTATAAGCCTCCTTCTCCAGGATCTGATCAACTGTAGTCATTGTTTGAAGAATGTTATGGGGGACTGAGAGACAGGCACTAGTTAACTTGCATTCCAGTCTGCATGGACAAAGTGAAGAAGCCAGAAAAATTCCTCTGGTAAATAAATGTACACACTGATGATCAGAAGTAGAGCTTATATATTATGGTAGTTCTAGGAGCAAGAATGAGGAGCAACTAGTAATAGCACTTCTTGATTTATTGATATATAACCCCAAAATGTCAAGAGCATGTGTCAAGAAGGCTGATGTCAGCGGCAATGATGCAAAACTTGTTGATCCATTACTCAGTTTCTAGACGTAAGCCATTTCTCATTCCCAATTGAAAGGGATAGTGGGTAACATTAAGGGAGGACTCTGTCACACCACTGCATGTATAGGAGATAGTCCCCCAATCTGCCCAGATGGATCCATGACAAGTATCCACATAGCTGCACATGGAAGGAAGTGGAAAATGGCAGTTCTTCAAGGACTGTTAGTAACGGTTATAGGTTGAGCTGTAACTGATACTTGGGATCCTTTTTGTGGCATAGGAGATACAGTAGACAGCATAAGACCATGGGCCCTACTGGTCCTACTATACACCTTATCACCTAAAAGCGTCCAAGCTAGTAACATTTTTAATGGCCTCTTAAATGCCCAACTTGAGTCTTCAGCCTGGATGCCCAGTCACTCTGAGTAGTTGGAAGTTGGGATACTGTTCTTCAAGATTCAATATATACTAGTTTCATTTCAAGCTACACAGCTTGTGGGATCTTAGTTCCCCAACCAGGGATCAAACCTGGGGCCCTCAGAAGTGAAAGAATTGAGTCTTAAGTGGAGTCCTAAGTCTTAAGTGAAAGTATGGATTCACTGAACCACCAGGGAATTCCGAAGATTCAGTATATACTTTAAGCTAAAAGCCACTGTGTGGTGATATTTTCTCAAAAGCTGAATACCTAGGGCTGGGGCCAAGGTATCGGCATAAGGATAGGCTCCCTCATCATCACTGCTACTAACCCACTTGGGGAATGTTTGCTCAACTCTCCCACAACTTTAGCCTCCACTGGACTACAGACACTGGTTTGGGAAGGGGTACGAGATGGAATGCTTCTATCAAGGGACATAGCAAGGGTTTGCCACTAAATCTACAGCTTTGGTTGCCACCTGGACATTTTGGATTCCTGGTACCAAAACACAAGCAGGCAAGAGAAAGTCACTATCCTGGGAAGAGTAATGGGACATGGTTATCATAAAGTGATAAGGTTGGTGCTGGTGACAGGCACAGGGAAAAATATGTCTGAAATTTAGATGGTTCTGTTGGGTAACTCTTCCTGCTTCATCATCTCCAGTGGTTAACTGTGAATGTACAATAAACCATGCACAATCAGTTATCACATGGGTAAGGAAAAAACTGAAAAGTGTGATGCTAGATTGATAAAAACAATTTTAAGACACTAAGGAAAAACTATTTCTAAATTAATCAAAATTTATAGAAATTTAATTGTTATCCTTATTACTTTACCTGATTATATGATGATAATCTGTTATCATTATGGAATATGATTTTTTAAATTAGAAAATGGGTTATGGATACTGTATAATAAAAATGAGGTAAGTTGTATATACAAATCCACTTTTCTTTAATACAAGAACTTGTTTGAAAAACTACAGTGTAATAAGTCTTTAATTGAAAATTGAGAAATTTATGTTAGAGAACATCTATTTTTAATTTCAAAGGTTATTAAAATCAATTTTGTTTCACCATATCCTTTCATTCCACTTCATAGCACTCATATTGAACCCGGCAGGGCTTGGACAATCACAGCAAGTTGGTTATTATGCAGCCACACTTTAAAGTCTGTTGGCTTATTATGTAGCCATTAAGAAGATTGATTTTTTTGTAAAGTAATTTTTGTATTTCTGATTAAAGCTTCCCATGAATTTATTTTTCAATTGTGGGACACATCAGAGTTGCATGGTAAAGCAGATTAAGCCTAATTTGAAACCTCATTTAAACCACTATTTTATATTTTTACACATTTAACTGATTTTCTCCTGTGTGAGGCAGGAATTTGTTTTAGATATTGAAGTTTTGCTTCCATTGCTATGCTGACTAACTTTTACATCTCTGTAGATACCTTCTCTATCTTTCTCTGTGCCCCAGGGAGCTGAACTTAGTAGGTATCAATTTGCTTGCCCACAGGCTTTGGCCTCAGCCACTGAGACAAAGGCAAGAGATGAGAGAGAGCTGGGGGCAGGGCAGTGGTTAGTGTGAAGATATTCATTCTCCCATATTCCCCCATGTTGTTTGTGGTCAGCAGACATATCACCTTCTCTATAAGCCTCCTTCTCCAGGATCTGATCATTGCTACCTCCCCTGCCTCTTTCAGTCTATGGCTAGTAAAGGCACTCTGGTTGTTAGTTGCACAGGCATAGCATACCGCGCCCCCCTCCACCTCACCTTGATTTTTCTAAACTATGCTCTCACCATCCTGAAGAGTCATTCTGCTAAACTCTCCTTCACTATCAAACTTGAATCCACATGTGTGTCTTACCAGGACCCTGACTAATGTAATTACTTTAAGTATATTTCTTTTCCCTATTACAAAACCCATGTTGTTATTTAGTTGCTAAGTTGGGTCCAACTCTTTGCAACCCATGGACTGTAGCCTGCCAGGCTCTTCTGTCCATGGGATTTCCCAGACAAGAATATTGGAATGGGCTGCCATTTCTTTCTCCAGGGGATATTCCCGATCCAGGGATCAAAACCACGTCTCCTACTTGGCAGGTGGATTCTTTACACCTGAGCCAGCAGGGAAGCCCCCAAAGCTAGAAAAGTTATAAAGGCCAATAACTGCTTTGAATTCATAACTTACAATTATTATAGTTAACTTCCTTGGACACACACTCCTTCACTTATAAATCCAGGATGGATGACTAAAGTTTCAAACAAAAGACCCTTTTCCCTACTTCCTCATATCACTTTTATGATCAGTTTACCTTGAACTTCTTTTTTGTGTTTCTCTCCTCTCATCCTCTCCTCTTCCTCCAAGTGAACCAAGGATCATACATACTGTATTTTCCCATTACATTAGCCCTCTCTCCAACTAAAGCCTAGAATGACGAAATCTGCTAATTTGGAAAAATTTAAAGTGGGTCTTAAAGTTCTACTTTTAAGTATACCTTAAATGAATATGGTCAGTTGTCTACTGGACATTTTACCAAGTTATCTGAATTAATATGCTCAAATATTGTCTTTATTTTCCTTTCAGCTTGCTACTTTTAATAACAAATGACAGCATGATCTTTATCAAACTAGAATTCATGTTCATCCCTAACCTCTCGATTTTTCTGTCTCTGACATCTAGTAATAATGGTTATTGTAAGGATAGCACCAAGCATGTATTGATTACTCTAAAATCAGTACCCTACTTATTTTATGTAACATTTATAGTAATAGCAAATATTCACCAGGAATTATATTTATCATATACCATACTGAGTTCTCCATACTAGAGAAGGAAATGGCAACCCACTCCAGTGTTCTTGCCTGGAGAATCCCAGGGACGGGGGAGCCTGGTAGGCTGCCGTCTATGGGGTCGCACAGAGTCAAACACGACTGAAGCAACTTAGCAGCAGCAGCAGAACATATTTCAGAGAAGGCAATGGCACCCCACTCCAGTACTCTTGCCTGGAAAATCCCATGGATGGAGGAGCCTGGTAGGCTGCAGTCCATGGGGTCGCCAAGAGTCGGACACGACTGAGTGACTTCCCTTTATACTGAGTTTAATTTATATTTGTTCAGTCTTCATAACATCACTTTGATGTTAAACACAATTTCCACTTTTCCAGGTGATACTGAAGTACAGTAAGTTATTAATTTCCCAAAGTTAACGCAGATCATAGCTGGCATAAGTTTGAGTTCAAAAATGATGCTATTAATGATGCTACCACATTACTTTCTTTTTCTAACTCAATATGGGAGAAATATCCAATTTCACAGATAAGAGAACTGATTTCCAAAGATATTTAATTAATTGCCCAAGATCACACAGCTAGTCAGAGGTGAACATAGGTGTTACACACACTTTTTCTTCCAAAATTCCCAGAAGCATAGTTTTCATTAAAATTTGCTCATAGGTCCTTCAGAATTTTTTTCTTCTAAAATGTCCCACAAACTTCACTATTTGAGCAAATGTGAACAATAAAGTAATATTTATGAGCCATTTTTAAGATAAAAAAATGTGAGTACAACTTATATTCTCCATACACCATAAGCATCATGATCATTCAGCTAGGAAACAGAATAGCAAAGATTGCATCAAATTCACAACAAAGCCAGCTTTTTTTTTATCTATTTCATGTTATTATCAAACCCTATAGAAAAATAATTCTTTAAATTTTTCCGTTTCCTCTCCATTTTTATCACTATTGCCTCATCACTTCTCTCTTCTCCAGTAAGGTCAAAATTGTTTTTCCTTCTTCCTCTCTCATCGCTCCCAACTCATCATCCATGCTAACTTTTTAACAGTTTTTCTATAATTAAAATCAAATTACAGGGAGAGAATATTTGTATTGAACATCTCTGATAAGGGACTAGTATCCAAAATACATTTTAAAAATAACTTACAACTCAACAATTAAAAGGTTAATGACCCAATTAAAATGTAGACACAAGATCAAAAGAGATATCTTTCCAAAGATGATATATAAACAGCCAAGAAGTACATGAAATGATAATCAATATCACTAGTTATTAGGGAAATGCAAAGTCAAAACCACAAGGAGATACCACTTTACACTTACCACAATGTCTGTATTTAAAAGGGTGAACAGTAACAAGTGTCAGTGATAATGTAGAAATACAGAAATCTTCATAAATTGCTGTTGGGGATGTAAAATGGTGCAGATGTTTTGGAAATGGCTTCATTGTTTTGTTTATTTTGTAAAGTAAACTTAGAATTATATTACCCAGCTATTCCAATTTTCTAGACTCAAAAGAACTGAAAATATATGCTTATATAAAAAGCTGTACTCAAATATTCACAGCAGCATTATTAACTTGAAAAATACAACAGAAACCATCCGAATGTGCATATATAAATGAATAAACAAAATGTAATGTATGCATAAAATGGAATATTATTCAGCTCTAAGAGGAATGAAGTACATGAATGAACCTTGAAAAACTATTCTCAGTAAAATAAGTCATTCACAGACACATACTGAATAATTCTGTTTACATGAAATGTCCAGAATAGAAAAAAATCTATATTACCAGAAAGTAGATTGCCAAGGGTCTAGGGGAGTAAAGAATAGGAAGTGAATGCTAATGGGTATGAGGTTTCTCTTGGGCCAAGTCTTTTACTATCACTATTAAAATATACTAGATTATATTACATACACTATATAAGTCAAAATAGACTTAGCAATGCCGTCGGAATAAACCATGGTAAAATCTAAGTAGTGTAACACAAAAAGTTAATTTCTCATGAATGCTGTAAGAAATATCTCATATTTAATATTATTTACTAGAAAGAGTTCAATTCATCAAACCACTGATGAAATGTTAGCTGTATCAAACAGGGAATGAAAGAAAAGAGGTAAGTTTTAACTGTCCTTCCATTGACAGCATCCTCAGTAAAATATATATTTACAGGGTAGGTTACATTTGGCCATTTGGTTTTTTCTTTTTTAAAAAATCCTTTAACTAATAGATAAATTAGTATAAAGCCCTGAAAATTCATTGCTCTTTAATGACCTATAAAGGCTTTGTCTTCCTAATTTAAACATATTTTGATGCCTAATTAAAGATAAAATAAGGCACTCTCATGCAGTTAATTTTTGTATCATTTTATGACTATAAGAAATAAAATTCAATTTTGTAGTCAAACAGCCTGCTAATTTTTGTGGTTTATTAATAAAAGCTTAGATGTAACGGAAATATGTAGTGATTTACCTTGCAAATGATCAAAATAATCTATAAAGTCATTATTTTTAACATAAATTGTTAAAATTCATATTTTGTTACTCCAATAAACAGTCAGTTAAGTAAGACATTACTTATTAAACTTTAAGGTGTATTAAAAAGTCCTGAGCAATAGCTCAAATTTCTAATTTGTTATATTTCAAAAATATTTTTAATTATATAGTGAGACAGAATTTGAAGATAAACGATACATTCTTAACAGTAGGCTCAATCCCTTGGATAGAAAAAATATATATTGGTCTATATGATATAGTTTGAGGGTGTTTCTCCAAGGACATTCCTACTTGCTACTCTGTCTTAAATTCCAATTAATGATTCAGTCATCGAAACATGTGTTGGTTGTTCAAAGACTTGTGAATTCAACAGTGAACAAGAACAAAGACTCTGTCCATTTCCCTGAAACCTTAGCCATTCATTATCACCTTAATAAGGTTTGCCATATATATTCATGCTGTCTATACTATTATTAACTTAATAATTTTCTTTAAAGTGACTTATTTTACTTAAATCTATACAAGAAAGAAATCAGTTCAAAGCATATTAAACAGGTGGCAATTGCTCTTAATAGATTACAATTGTAAAGAAATTAATATAAGAAAATAAAATAACTGTATTAATTAATAGATTCCATTTGATAATGGCTATGGCCCAGATGTAGAGAAGGCAATGGCACCCCACTCTAGTACTCTTGCCTGGAAAATCCCCTGGGTGGAGCACTTTCGCTTTTCACTTTTATGCATTGGAGAAGGAAATGGCAACTCACTCCAGTATTCTTGCCTGGAGAATCCCAGAGACAGATGAGCCTAGTGGGCTGCCGTCTATGGGATCGCATAGAGTCGGATACGACTGAAGCGACTTAGCAGCAGCAGCAAGCAGCAACATGGCCCGGATGATTCTGAACTTGAATAGAATAGTCTCTCCTTATTTAAAGGAGGAGATCAAAAACTGTTTGAGAAGTATTGAAGACTCCAAAAAATAAATAAATAAATAAAACCCTGGAACTTTCCATATAATCAAAAGAATCACAGAGTGATTTGTTTTTTAACATGATGTCTCAACACAAATTATGATCACTTTGGAGAACAATTTAAACTCCACTAACATGGGCTCCTTGGCTATAAGGATTTGTCCTCCTGTGAAATCTTTTTCTTAGGTACAAAATATTCTATACACATTACTTGTACTGTGAAAGTAACTCTGTATTTTAAGTGACCTCAAAGGATAGGAAGTCTTTTCCTGAGGTATTAAGACTCTGAGTAGATTATAATGGAAGAGACCCACTGGGCTCAGGCCTCAAATTTCTGAGATTTCAATAAAAGGGAAAAGTAGAGAGAGGTCAAAAGTAAGATGAAAGAATATTTAACTATTTTCACAACTTCAAATCAGCTAGAAAGTTTAAATAGGAAAAATAGCAGTTCTCGTTTTCAGTTTATAACATGGTTTAGTTCAGTGGGTAATTAATAAATTCTTAATTAGCTACCATATTCCCAAATTAAACTTCATTTTAATTACTTAACTGAGGTATAATAAATATTACACAGATGTGTTGTAAATTTATTATCTCATTTGAGAAGAAAAATAAATCCAAGCTGGAATTATTGTTAAGGGGGAAAACACTGTCATTGCTGTGTGGGACAGTCTTTGTTTGCTCAACTAGAGACACTCCTTACTTATCTCCACCCTACTCCACATTCTGAAATACTGAACTTGTGTGCATTACATCAACAAGCTCCCTTGTCCTCTGACATTCTATTCAATTGGGTAAGCCCAGCACAAGTTTAGGGGAAGGGAGGAAAATGAGACCTGAATGTACTTTTTCTTCCTGGCTTCCTTCTTGTGGAGTGAAATGTGTTGGCAAGCCCCTTGACTAAAGACCTCAGCTCCTATTGAGGAATTTCTCTCGAAACAGCCCTTTTGGTGTTTTTGTTCCTCTGTCCTAAGGGTGGTATTAGTGCCATGATTCACTAGTCTCAGTGCAGTACAACTTGTGGTTTCCCCATACTTTATCCACACGCTTTTCAAAAACAGTCATTTTTTTAAACACTCCTCAAATTACCCAGCTTGGATGTATTACTTTATTATTTTCCTCCTAGGCTGCTGACTAGCTCAAACCGCCATTTATCTTCTCAAGAACTTCAGTGGTTTGGGGTCAAGTATTCAGCACATAAAATTAATCTTTCATAAGAAGACCTAGTTTTAAAATGACAGTTTCTTATAAATGTTTTATACTTCAAAGGAAACAAACACTCTGCATTATTATTGAAAATTTGAGTTCCTGTTCTCTATTTCATCTTACAGTTTTTTAGGAGGAAAAAGGTCATTGACTAAAACACAAAAGATTCAAAAATACCTAAAATACATTATCTGATTGAAAATAGATATTAAAATAAATTTTCTCTTGTAGGAGATTTATTTTCAAATTCTAATGACTAGTTCTGGCTACTATGGAGTAACTAGGAACAAATTTAAACTCCTATCATGAATACAATAAAACTGGAAAATTTTATATATATGTAAAAAAAATTTGTAAGCATTCAAAAGCTACCACCCAGGGCTATTTATGATCCTTGAGCGAAGAGAGGATGAGGTGAACTTTATACTCACTGGCTTTTTCAATGAGGCACTTTCCAAACTGTTAGCCAGGAAAATAAACACAATCAGAGAGTGCTGTTTCACTGGGTGGAGAAAACAAAAATCAGAGTCAGAGAGTGCTGTTTCACTGGGTGGAGAAAACAAAAATCAGAGTTCTGGGTTACATAACTGGTTGGGATTAGAGGATCAGAGTACCAAAGAGAAGAAGACCAACACAAGGAGGCCAAAAATATGCATTAAAATTTCCCTCTGGGAAGGGAACCCTTCTACACTGTTGGTGGGAATATAAATTGGTATAGCCACTATGGAGAACAGTATCAATTCAGTTCAGTAGCTCAGTCGTGTCCAACTCTTTGTGACCCCATGAATCGCAGCATCCCAGGTCTCCCTGTCCATCACCAACTCCCAGAGTTCACTCAGACTCACGTCCATCATGTCAGTGATGCCATCCAGCCATCTCATCCTCTGTCATCCCCTTCTCCTCCTGCCCCCAATCCCTCCCAGCATCAAAGTCTTTTCCAATGAGTCAACTCTTCGCATGAGGTGGCCAAAGTACTGGAGTTTCAGCTTCAGCATCATTCCTTCCAAAGAAATCCCAGGGCTGATCTCCTTCAGAATGGACTGGTTGGATCTCCTTGCAGTCCAAGGGACTCGCAAGAGTCTTCTCCAACACCACAGTTCAAAAGCATCAATTCTTCGGCGCTCAGCCTTCTTCACAGTCCAACTCTCACATCCATACATGACCACAGGAAAAACCATAGCCTTCACCAGATGGACCTTAGTCGGCAAAGTAATGTCTCTGCTTTTGAATATATTATCTAGGTTGGTCATAACTTTTCTTCCAAGGAGTAAGCGTCTTTTAATTTCATGGCTGCAGTCACCATCTGCAGTGATTTTGGAGTCCAGAAAAATAAAGTCTAACACTGTTTCCACTGTTTCCCCATCTATTTCCTATGAAGTGATGGGACTGGATGCCATGATCTTCATTTTCTGAATGTTGAGCTTTAGGCCAACTTTTTCACTCTCCTTTTCACTTTCATCAAGAGGCTTTTTAGTTCCTCTTCACTTTCTGCCATAAGGGTGGTGTCATCTGCATATCTGAGGTTATTGATATTTCTCCTGACAATCTTGACTCCAGCTTGTGTTTCTTCCAGTCCAGCGTTTCTCATGATGTACTCTGCATATAAAGGTTCCTTAAAAAACTAAAAATAGAGCTACCATATGACCCTGCAATCCCATTCCTGGGTATATATCTGGAGAAAAACATGATCCAAAAAGATACATGCACCCCAATGTTCACTGCAGTGCTGTCTATGATAGCTAAGACATGGAAGCAATCTAAATATCCATTGAAAGAGGAATGGATAAAGAAAATGTGGTACACATAGACAATGGAATTTTACTCAGCCACGGAAAAGAATGCTATTGCAACCACATGGATGGACCTAGAGAGTGTCATATTAAGTCAAGTAAGTCAGACAGAGAAGGAGAAATATCGTATGACATCCCTTACATGCAGAATCTAAAAAGAAATGATGTGAATGAAGTTACAAAACAAAAACAGACTCACAGACATCAAGAATGAGCTATTGTTGCTAGGGGGAAGCATAGGGAGAAGGGATAGTTAGGGAGTTTGAAATGGGCATGTACACACTGTTATATTCAAAATGGATAACAACAAGGATGACAATATAGCACTTGGAATTCTGCTCAGTGTTGTGTGGCAGCCTGGATGGCTGGGAGTTTGGGGGAGAATGGATACATATATATGTATGGCCAAGTACCTCCACTGTTTATCTGAAACTATTACAACATTGTTCATTAATCATCTATACCCCAATACAAAAAAAAAGTTTAAAAAAACATAGCCCTTTGGTCTTTGGCCAACTCATAAAGTTTGCATGTTTATTACGAAACACTGGGAGATCTAGCAGAGAATAGCAGTTGGGATACTAAAAGTTTGAGTAGAGGTTTTAGAAGCTTCACAGACTGGATTTTGGGCCCATTAGAACAGAAAATTTTTCCAAACAGGATTTTTCATTTAGAAAGGTCAGCCTTGCAATTGAGGACAAAAAGCTAGGAGTAAAAGGATAACTAGCATCGACCAGGACTATAAGTTCTTAAATTAAGCCATTCAAAGTAGAGGCTGGTAATTTACTCCTTGCCAGAGCAAAATATGACAAAATATACAGGAATATATATAATCATAAACTCCCACATAAAATAATTCAAACATTTATTATACAATTATAAATTACTAAACAAGCAAAAAACAACAGGGTGTTGCTCATATTCAAGATGTAGGTTCAAACCTGGTAATGATAAAGGAAATGGAGTTGCAGAAAAGGACTTCGAAATTACTGTGATTAATATATTAAAAATAATAGAAAATAATGAGGAAATGAATGAAAAATGATCTTTTTTAGAACTTCAGTCTATAAAAGTATCTTAATGGACATTTTAAAACAACAGAACAGCAAAATATAGTATCCGAGATTAAGAAACTATTGAATAATTTTAACAGCACACTGAACAGAGGAGAAGACAAGATCAGTGAGTATAGATAGAGATTGTTGTCATGCTGTCATGTCCAACTCTTTGCGACCCCATGGACTGAAGCATGAGGGGCTCCCCTGTCCTTCACTATCTCCCAGAGTTTGCTCAGATTTACATACACCAATTCAGTGATGCTATCTAGCCATCTCAGCTTCTGCCACCCACTTCTCTTTTTGCCTTCAATCTTTCCCAGCATCAGGGTCTTTTCCAATGAGTTGGCTCTTCGCACCAAGAAGCCAAAGTACTGGAACTTCAGCATCAGTCCTTCCAATGAGTATTCAGGGTTGATTTCCTTTAGGGTTGATTGATTTGATCTCCTTGCAGTCCAAGGGACTCTTGAGACTCTTCTCCAGCACTATAATTTGAAAGCATCTGTTCTTCAGTGCTCAGCCTTTCTTATGGTCCAACTCTCACATCTGTACATGACTACTGGTAAAACCACAGCTTTCACTGTCAGCCTTCCCTGGTGGCTCAGATGGTAAAGAATCCACCTATAATGCAGGAGACCTGGATTCGATCCCTGGGTTAGGAAGATTCCCTGGAGAATCTTCCTACTCCATATTCTGGCCTGGAGAATTCCATGACCTGTATAGTCCATGGGGTAGCAAAGAGTCAGACACGACTGAGTGACTTTCCTCTTGACTATCTGGACCTTTGTTGGCAAAGTGATGTCTCTGTTTGATACGCTGTCTAGGTTTGTCGTAGCTTTCCTTCCAAGGAGCTGGCATCTTTTAAATTCAGGGCTGCAGTAACCTTCTGCAGTGATTCTGGAGCCCCAGAAAATAAAATCTGTTACTGCTTCCACTTATGGTCCTTTTATTTGCCATGAAGTGATGAGATGCTAAAGCTGAAACTCCAATACTTTGGCCACCTGAGGCAAAGAGTTGACTCGTTGGGAAAAGACTTTGATGCTGGGAGGGATTGGGGGCAGGAGGAGAAGGGGATGACAGAGGATGAGATGGCTGGATGGCATCACTGACTCGATGGACGTGAATCTGAGTGAACTCTGGGAGTTGGTGATGGACAGGGAGGCCTGGCATGCTGTGATTCATGGGGTCGCAGACTGAGCGACTGAACTGAACTGAACTGATGGGAATGGATGCCATGATCTTAGTTTTTTAAACATCCAGTTTTAACCCAGCTTTTTCATTCTCATCTTTCACTCTCTATTAAGATGCTCTTTTAACCCCTCCAAAAAAGTGTGTGGGATCTTCTCTAAGGCTGTGGCTTTCAGAAGTTTCTCCTTTTCACATTAGATCGGCCTTAAACAATTCATCAAAAGTGACATTTAAGTGTTTCTACCAGCTTGTAGCTACAGTAGCTTCTGTCCCAGGAAACTTTATCTTATCTATGACTTTTTATGTTTGCCTATCTCTCCAGGTTTTGGTCAGTGGTTTGCCACTTTCCGTCCCTGTGTTGGTAAGATCCCCTGAAGAAGGAAATGGCAACCCGCTCTAGTATTCTTGCCTGGGAAATCCCATGGACAGAGGAGTCTGGCAGGCTACAGTCAATGGGGTCATAGATTCACACATGACTGAGCAACTAACACTTTCAATTTTCACTTTGTCCTGTAACCTCAATTCTTTGATAAGCCTAAGATAAGTCATTGATTTTCAGATTTTTTCCCCACCATTTTTTTATAAGGGTAAGAATGATGACTTTTAATTTCCTTACATGTCAGAGTTGAAACTGGAAATCTGCATATATCTTTAAATAAATATTTTTATTTTATAACATTAATATGTCTTTTTCAGAATTTATCTCTTAATCCAAAACTGAAATGTCCATAATATCAAATAAAGAGACATTTCTCAGAATGTCCCTTTTACCTTTTTCTTTTTTTGTTGTTTTTTGAGATTCAATCTCATCCAAAGGAAATACTATGTCTATACGCGATTCTTTCATCTGTCTCTACTACAATTTCATATGACAATCTTCTCAATAATGCATATTTAAATTTAAGAGAACCTGGAGCTGTATTTTAAATCACATACAAAATTACTCCAATATTGGTTACAGACTTAAATGTGAAAGCTAAAACAAGCAAGCCTTTACATGAATACAAAGTAAAATATATCCATGGTAGCTATAAAAATAACGAGATTTGTTAAAATTAAGAACTTTGGTTCACTAAAATAAATTATTAAGAGAATGAAAGATAAGACAAAACAGAAAATAACCTCAGTATATAGGTATCAACAAGCTCATTTCCAGAACATATGAAAAATTCCTATTAAATGAGAAAGAGGTCATTCAATTGTTAATGGGACATTAACAATACTTCCTAAGAGAGAGAATATCAAAGTGGCCAATAAATGTATATAAAAACATCCTCAAAAAATTAGTTTTCAGAGGACTACAAGTCCTCCCATATCCACCAAAATAGGTAAATTAAAAAATATCAAAAGACAATAGGTGAAGGTATGGAGCAAATAGAACTTTTCCTGGTATTAGCAATCTGGGAAAATATCTACCTTTTCCAACAAATGCCAAACATAATCTTCGACCTACCGATTTCAATGAAATCAGCTTATTACTGATACACCCAACAACCTATATGAATCTAACAAACTTAATGTCGAGCCAGACACAGGAGTATGTGATATATGAGCCTATTTACAGGAAGTTCAAAAAGAAACTAAAATGGTGATAAAATCAGGATGGTGGCGTGTGTGTCCTGGGGAGTACTGTCTGGTTAGCAACATGAGGGAATCTTCAAGGAAGTCTGCAATGTTTTGTATCTTGATTAGGGTAGTGGTTACATGAATGAATCAATGTACAAAACTATATCAACTGTATCTTTACAATTTGAGCACTTTATTTTGGGTAAGTTACATCCCAATTTTTTAAAAAAGATACACTGTCACTTCCAATCAACTGAAATCAACATAAGGTCGAAATCTTTGCTCCTCGAACAACCGATTTTTTTGTCTTGCTGCACAGGCCAAATAGAAATATTATCTTCAAAATATAAAGCATATTTTTCCTTAAAGTTTAAACGTTAATATTTAAAGTTAAAATGCTAATATTATTTTTCATAATAACATTAAGCTTCCTTTTGATTGTTCATGTTGTAAAAAACTGAATCTACCTCCTGCCAAGCTATACAGGATCATCTACTCCATTTACTTTTTTTTTTTTGTCAAATATTGAGAAGTGGCAGTGTGACACTAGTCAAAGATTTAAAGCAAACACATTTTTAGTTTGAATGGAAGTTTTCATTGCAATATTGTAATCCAACTAAAATGTCTAATTTGGTGTTCCCTTCACTGACTAGTGACAAGTCCTTTAATTAAGAACAAAAGATCATAACTACCAGTTAACCCTTTGTATATAGTTTTCCTTAAGTTTGCAGAATATTTGCTTAGTACTAGTCAGTCAATTCCAGCTAAACAATTTAGCAATAGTGTATCAAACCAGGAATCTAGAGATATGGAACAAGGGGAAGTTTACATTAGTTTAACAGAAATACAATCTGTATACAATATCAATTTTAATCTTGGGGATTTGTATGAATAATGATGGATCAGCCGCTTGGGAGTGATTATAGCAGAAAGCTCCTTATATTAAGAATCTGGTGTCAACACTAATTACAGAGCACTGGCTGAAGCTTTTAACTTCCTTCTACATACAAAGTAAAGTGTTATTTCTAAAGCTATTCCATTCTATTGCTTAGAGAAAGTTCCACAGTAACTTCTTAATGAACCATATTATGATTTCTCCATAGTAGTCACTTACATAGGTGCACTTATTAGAAATTTAATCAGATTTTCATTTTATGCATAGATAAGGTCTTTGCTAACTATGAGGAAAAGAGAGCCATTTTGCTATATGTGGCAGTGGGTCAGTGGTAAAGAATTCGCCTGCCAAGGAGATGCAAGAGGTGCAGGTTTGATCCTTGGTTTGGGAAGATTCCCTGGAGTAGGAAATGGCAACCCACTTCAGTATTCTTGCATGGAAAATTCCACAGACAGAAGCGCCTTGTGGGCTACAGTCCATGGGGTCACAAAGAGTTGGACATGACTGAGCATTCACGCATCCCCTACTTTAAGAAAACATCATAGCTTCTGGGGCTTCTCTTTACTAGTGCAGCTCTGGAATCCTCATTACTTCCCTTTCATGCCCCTAAGCCTAGACTTGTATTAAGCCACCAAATATTAGGGAGCATGCTATCCAGCTTTATAGTGGTCACAGATCACTGTTACAAGTTACATAACAAATTTAAACCTCTTTAATAAAATGTGGTTTTCTGTTCCCCCATTCCCAATAAAAGAAAGAAAAAGAACACATCATAGCAGGGATTAGATTTCACCATTCTCTCTCCCTTTTTCATATGTAGCATGATAATACTGTATATTTTGATAAGCATAGAGACTGACTACATTATGCTCATTGCTGCACACTGTGTCTGGTTATAAAACTACTCATCTAAACCAGTAATTTATTCTCTGCTGCTGCTGCTCCTAAGTCGCTTCAGTTGTGTTCAACTTTCGACATCATGGATTGTAGCCTACAAGGTTCCTCTGTCCATGGGATTCTCCAGACAAGAATACTGGAGTGGGTTGCCATGCTCATCTCCAGGGGATCTTCCTGACCTAGGGATTGAACCTGCCTCTCTTATGTCTCCTGCATTGACAGGTGGGTTCTTTACCATTACTGCCACCTGGGAAGCCCCCTGATTTCCTCTCAGTCCCATACGAAAAACTTGGGAGTGATTATAGCTGGAAAGTGGTGAGGGCTCTGTTACATAATTAGATCCAGCTTGTCCAAATATAAAAGATACAAAAAACAAAACTACAAACTGTTAAATAAAATATTTTCTACTTTTGTTAAAAAACAGATATAGCTTTACAACATTTTTTCATGGGGTAAAGGAACAGGAAAATGAATAGCACAATTTCAAAATTAGTTTTAATTCTTGACAAACAGCATGATGAAGACAGGAAGCCTGGAACTGAGCAGCACAACTCCATGCCGCCACCAGAACTCTGGCCCTGTCCCCGCTGAAGGGAACAATATGAAGCAGCTGGACCGTATGCCTGTCAGGAGAGCTTGTCCTCCAGAGCTCAAGCTTGCACTTCTCCATTCTCTACTCAAGGCATAGAACTTCTGTTTGCTTTTGAACCACTCAGTCTTATTCTATTGGCACAAGTGATACCAGGCAGGAAGCCCCTGCCTGGTGATCCTAACCATCCATTCTGTCCTAAAGTTGCAGGGGATCACTCTGAGGGGTCATCAAACTCAAGGGAAGAGGGCCCTGAGCCCAAACCTCCAGCGAAACAACCTGGGGCAACAGACTCCCCTTGAGTATGCATGTGAACCTCTCTCCGCCCCGAAGCTTCTCTTCCAGAACAAAACCCAAGTGTGACCAGGGATCCTCGGGCCCCCACAGTGAGTCTCAATGTCAGGGGACATTTGCCTACAGGTAAAAGACCTAGATACCCTCACTTGAAGGAAACTATGACGTGTGACCATTATTCTCTTATTATTTGGGCCATGTATATTAAATTGTCTGATGCCCTTTGTTTCCAAAAGGTAAGACAAAAGGTGGTCTCTCAGGGATATAGAGAGTTCTGGCTGAGGCCTTGGGACTACCACACATATCTAAAGGCAGCTGCTCCACTGGGGTGATGACAACATCTACACTCAACAGGAAGCACTTACAGAAAGCAACCTGTGCCCCTCAGTGCCCCTCAAGAATGAGGAGCAGGGCAAAAGGCAGAAGGGGGATTTGTCACTAGCAAAGCCCATTAATAACACCCAGAAAATAAAAATAGACCGTGGGTGAGAAAATAAAGTCTAACCTTTTTTTCTTTTCCTGTTGGCTTCAGTTCAGTTCAGTTCAGTCGCTCAGTCGTGTCCGACTCTTTGTGACCCCATGAATCGCAGCACGCCAGGCCTCCCTGTCCATCACCATCTCCCGGAGTTCACCCAGACTCACATCCATCGAGTCCGTGATGCCATCCAGCCATCTCATCCTCGGTCATCCCCTTCTCCTCCTGCCCCCAATCCCTCCCAGCATCAGAGTCTTTTCCAGTGAGTCAACTCTTCACATGAGGTGGCCAAAGTACTGGAGTTTCAGCTTTAGCATTGGCTTAGTCTGGTTTTATTTGCTCAAAGGAAGCCGTGTGCAGAAGCCTCGCACCCAGCACTTCGGTCCGGGGTTCTCAGAGTGCAGTGGCGACGCCTGACGCTTCAGTTCAAGGTGGCGGCGGGGGGCCGTGTGCAGAGGTGCTGCGCCTGCGCCGCCGGAACTACAGCAGCCGACAGCACGCCCCGGCCAATCTGCAAGAACTCCGCCCCTCCCTGCTAACAAGGAGATCACGCCAGTCAGTCCTCAAGGAAATCAACCCTGAATAGTCACCGGAAGGACTGAAGCTGAAGCTCCAATACTTTGGCCGCCTGATGCGAAGTGTGGACTCATGAGAAAAGACCCTGATGCTGGGAAAGATTGAGCGCAGGAGGAGAAGGGGACAACGGAGGATGAGATGGTTGGATGGCATCACGCTTGCGTCTCCATTCTTTGATCAAAAGAGGAAGCTTTCCTTTGTCTGGAAGAAAAGAAAAAAGAGAGAGAGGAACAAAGACAGGAAAGGAGAAAAAAGAAAAGAAAAACGAGGTTTCTCTTTATGCCACCTGCTGCCTGCGTGCTAAGTCACTTTAGTCATGTCAGATTCTGCTACCCTGTGGATTGTAGCCCTCCAGGCTCCTCTGTGCATGGAATTCTAAACTGAAGTGGATTTGCTGTGCGCTCCTCCAGAGGATCTTCCTGACCCAGGGATTGAAACCGCATCTCTTGTATCTCCTGTATTGTCAGGTGGGTTCTTTACCACTAGCACCACCCGAGAAGCCCATGCTATCTGGTACATTCCTGGAATTTTCTGCCCACATGATGAGCTCAGATCCTACCTTCAGGCCTCTTTTTAAAAACTCTTGGAAGAAGTCTGAGGCTGAGGCAAGGTTTTAATTAAGACTTTTCAGAATTTTCTGTGTTCCACAACTGAATATGATGATGGCACGTCCCCTGCCTCTAGTTCTCCCCACTCCACCATCCACTTTTCCTCCTTGTCTCTTCCCACCCCAGGATCACTTCACACTTGAGGGGTCTCCAGTGCCCTGGCACCCTCACAACTAGGATCCATAGACATCTTTGCTAACAGCTGTCTCTCTACCCCTAGGGTCTAGGGAGGAAGACGTCCACTGTAAGCAGGTCAACAGGAAGAGACTCCAGGAAAGCTCCCATAGGGATGAAGAATGGACTCAGGGATTGTAAAACAGACAATCCAGAGACCCAGGTACCATGGTATTGTTTAGAAGGTGGAACACCATCTCTGGGTGGCCACATACCCTTGGTCCTATGGGCTGTGATGTGGCAAACGGCATCTTCTGCATTTGCTGGAGTAGACACCCCTCTTGTCCAAGTCTAAGAGTTCTGTTGATCCCAGGACTACTGGACTGAGACTTCCCTGGTGGTCCAGTGGCTGTGACTATGCCCCCAATGCAGGGAGTCCAGATTCAGTCCCTGGTCAAGGAGCTAGATCTCACATGCTGCCACTGAATTCACAGGCTGCAACTAAAAGTTCGCATGCTCCTACTAAAACTCCCACATTCCGCATCTAAAACCATCCTACATGAGGTAGTTTAAGAAGATCCTGCATGCCACAGCAAAGATAGAAGATCCTGAGTGCCGCAACTAAGACCCAGCATGGGCCAATAAATAAATGCATACATAAATAAATAAGAGAATGGCTATCTTAAAAAAGTACTACTGGAATGGCAAAATTTAGGAGGTTCAACAGGGTATTAGGATGTAAAAATATTAACTGTGTACAATATATCAATGCTGTAAAGAAAAGGCACAACATTGACAAGAATATTCAGTGAATGGAAAATAATCCTATGACTGATACTTGCAGGCTATCACATGGTCTTAGAACACAAAGCATGTGGGTTTTGTGTTAATGTTCTCCTACCTCTCTGTCCCTTCTTCCCTCTCTCAGGATGAGGAACCTGTTCAAAACCTGGTGCAGTCTTGTCCTACTCAGAATTGCTCTCCTTAAAGAGGTAACCTTACTCTTTTTTTCCTTTCCTCCTCACCCCGGGAGACACCCTGGTTCTTAAAGAATGTGATGTCAGCTAGGTGAAAGGGAAAAGGCAAGGACAGGAAGAGCACTCTCTTCCACAGCGTCCTCTCAGAGGAATTTTTATAGGCAAAACTCACTGGAAGAAATGAGTCTTTTGTTGGTGGAGATCTGGTATTAGAGGAATATTTATTGAAGAGACTGTTTGGGTCAATGCATTTTGTACATAGCTACCTCAGTGGAAGTTAGGGACAGTATCAAAATCACAATGGTGCATTTTGGAAAATATGATGAGGATAACAGGACTCTGAAGATATATTTTTTAAACTAGGAATATTAAACGTACTATAATAACATTGCATAAATTATGCTGGTGATGGAGAAGAAGATGAAAAGAGATGTATGAAAATAATGTGTACAATTTCTACTAGGAAATAAACAGAGAAAACATCATTATAATTTCTTCAGTGTGGAAAAAAAAACAACTAAAATCTTAGGTGTCTCCTTCATAAGAAAAAAATAGCAAGTGTTTCTTCAAACTTTTCAGACATTTGAATCTTAAGGGTCTATTCCAGATTTTCATTTTTCTATTTTACAACCTAGGAATGACTTTTTAGAGATGCTATTAATGACTCCATTCTGTTTCACTAATATGAAATTATAATTATTTCATTGGAAATCACTACTATATATTATTTTATACTTTATTTCTTCCATAATTTTGTTCATATATTAGTCTCATACAGTACCTACCTTACAAGACATTATAAGATAGGAAATTACCAATAGAGATTTAATGTAGAAATAACAATGGTATATGGTGTCCCTACCTATTCATTTGTGCTTACATAACTTTGGAGGTGCTCAAAGGGTTCCACAAATATTGAATCATTAAAGCTTAGTACTCCTGTGAGGTGCACTTGGCTATTATCATTACAGTTTATTATTATTCAGACAAATCAAGTGTCCCCTGGAGTGCCACTGAATGGCTCCTGAAGAAAGCGTCGGCTTTTTAATATTCAGTATCTGAGAGTTCACATTTCAGCTTTGTAAAATTAGCTCATTTTTCTTAGGATTGTCTCTTGTGAATTACTGGCCATTATCCACTTTGGATAGTGGAAAGTAGCATAGCAGAAATAGGGCTCATCCAGCTTTTAGCAAGCCTTCTAGGTGAAAGGCCATCTTGCTTCCTTCTAGAGATACAGGGTAGAGACAAAGTAGTTGAGAGATGCAAAGTAATCAGTGCATGGTTTTCTTCCCAACACCATGTCTCCTGAACAGAGAAATAGAGATAATATCACCTGGAGATGGTACCACCTGTATTATGCAGCCCAGGCCACAGATCTGTGGGTTGCTTTTTGTTTTTTTATTTATTTTTTTGTCACCACATCCCTTGCCTTATTTTCTCTCTCTCTCTATACCCCCAAGAACTGAACAACACACCCTGATTCATCTCTGTGTTCATTTCAAATGTACCTGGTGTTTGGCAGAGATGCTTTGCACTTGTCTTTGAGAGAGGTGTGCTTTCAGAGATATACAGTGGTAAACCACCCTCAACCAGCCCTGATTTCTCTACAGGAATGCCTGGACCCTGGAAGACTACAAAAGCCCGGCTGCCTGCAGCTACCCCTGGAAATCTCCACACTTTTCCTAGAGCCCTGATTACCTGTTTATCACTTACTGCTTAAAAGTCACCCACTTTCATCCCTTCCGGAGAAGGTCCTTTTAGAGCATGAGCTCCCCTTCTCCATTCTCTGGTCACTGATTAAAAGCCTGTCTTGCTTGCACCAAACTCAGTTTTATTATTGGCAATATGAACCTGAAGAGATAAGAACTTTCTGACTAAGCCAGAAGGCTTCAGTTCAGCTAGGACTGTAAGAGAGAGGCTGTCTAATTTGGTAATAATAGGTCAGATCTCATAGGTTAGGGCTCAGTCCTGTAAGACCACCCCTACTTTAGACACCAACTGAAATCCTGGTTGTGATCTGTACTTCTGAATCATGGGCTTAAAACGGGTTCCCATGACTGCTTCCCTGAATTTAGTAATTTGCTAGAATGGCTCACAGAGCTCAGGGAAACACTTACCTATGTTTACCAGCTTATTAGGGTTTCCCAGGCTTCCTAGGTGGTGCTAGTGGTAAAGAACCCACAGGCAAATGCATGAAACGTAAGAGACGCAGGTTCGATCCCTGGGTTGGGAAGATCCCCTGGATCTTGGGAATCCACTGAGAATCCCCATAGACAGGGGAGACTGACAGATAGTCCATAGGGTCACAGAGTAGGACACAACTGAAGCACACATACCATCTTACTTGGGTTTCTCTTACCTTGGACGTGGGGTCCAAGCATCTGAATGCAGAGTTCCAAAGAATAGCAAGAAGAGATAAGAAAGCCTTCCTCAGTGATCAATGCAAAGAAATAGAGGCAAACAACAGAATGGGAAAAACTAGAGATCTCTTCAAGAAAATTAGAGATAACAAGGGAATATTTCATGCAAAGATGAGCTCAATAAAGGACAAAAATGGTATGGACCTAACAGAAGCAGAAGATATTGAGGTGGCAGGAATACACAAAACTGTATAAAAAAGATCTTCATGACCAAGATAATCATGATGGTATGATCACTCACCTAGAGCCAGACATCCTGGAATGTGAAGTCAAGTGGGCCTTAGAAAGCATCACTGCAAACAAAGGGAGTGGAGGTGAAGGCATTCTAGTTGAACTGTTTCAAATCCTGAAGGATGATGCTGTGAAAGTGCTGCACTCACTATGCCAGCAAATTTGGAAAACTCAGCAGTGGCCACAGGACTGGAAAAGGTCAGTTTTCATTCCAATCCCAAAAAAGGCAATGCCAAAGAATGCTCAAACTACCACACAATTGCACTCATCTCACACTCTAGTAAAGTAATGCTCAAAATTCTCCAAGCCAGGCTTCAGCAATACATGAACCGTGAACTTCCAGATGCTCAAGCTGGTTTTAGAAAAGGCAGAGGAATCAGAGATCAAATTGCCAACATCCACTGGATCATGGAAAAAGCAAGAGCGTTCCAGAAAAACATCAATTTCTGCTTTATTGACTATGCCAAAGCCTTTGACTGTGTGGATCACAATAAACTGTGGAAAATTCTGAAAGAGATGGGAATACCAGACCACCTGACCTGCCTCTTGAGAAACCTGTATGCAGGTCAGGAAGCAACAGTCAGAAATGGACATGGAACAACAGCT
>SJYT01021347.1:275726-314381 GCA_006410635.1 Cephalophus harveyi
AAAACGAAGATCATGGCATCTGGTCCCATCACTTCATGGGAAATAGATGGGGAAACAGTGGAAACAGTGTCAGACTTTATTTTTTTGGGCTCCAAAATCACTGCAGATGGTGACTGCAGCCATGAAATTAAAAGACGCTTACTACTTGGAAGGACAGTTATGACCAACCTAGATAGCATGTTGAAAAGCAGAGACATTACTTTGCCGACCAAGGTCCGTCTAGTCAAGGCTATGGTTTTTCCAGTGGTCATGTATGGATGTGAGAGTTGGACTGTAAAGAAAGCTGAGCACCGAAGAATCGATGCTTTTGAACTGTGGTGTTGGAGAAGACTCTTGAGAGTCCCTTGGACTGCAAGGAGATCCAACCAATCCTTTCTGAAGGAGATCAGCCCTGGGATTTCTTTGGAAGGAATGATGCTGAAGCTGAAACTCCAGTACTTTAGCCACCTCATGAGAAGAGTTGACTCATTGGAAAAAACTCTGATGCTGGGAGGGGTTGGGGGCAGGAGGAGAAGGGGAGAACAGAGGATGAGATGGCTGGATGGCATCACTGACTCGATGGACGTGAATCTGAGTGAACTCCAGGAGTTGGTGGTGGACAGGGAGGCCTGGCGTGTTGCGATTCATGGGGTTGCAGAGTCAGACGCGACTGAGCGACTGAACTGAACTGACTGAAGGGCGCATGCACACATAACTTTCCAAAAGCACCGCTCTTTGAGGGGTAGAGTAAGTTCTAGACCTCTAGTCTTCTAACAACCAGCCCAATAACCTAACCCAATTTCCCAAAATGTGATACGTTTGCGAACAGTGGAACAGGATAGTGTTTGTCTATACATCGGTAGATTTAAATTTAATGAGTGTATAATTTTAAAACACTACGATTTCTCCACCAAACTGTGATATCATGGAAATTATTGGTTAGGAGAAGGCTAGCACAGGGTCAGTGGTGTCAACAACAAATTAATCAGTCAATTGAAGAAAGAAACGGAAAATTTTATTTGAGACAAATTGAAGATTATAACTTAGGGGTAGCCTCTCAGAAAGTTCTGAGAAGCTTATACCCATTAGAAGTTAAGGCAAAGTTAAATAACTTTTTGAGGCAGAGGCTGCTGCTGCTGCTGCTAAGTCGCTTCAGTTGTGTCCGACTCTGTGTGACCCCATGGACTGCAGCCTACAAGGCTCCTCCGTTCATGGGGTTTTCCAGGCAAGAGTATTGGGGTGGGTTGCCATTGGCTTCTCCATTTGAGGCAGAGGGCCCTACATTAAATGTTGTATCAACAATTTATACAGTCCTGATCTGAGCTAAGCATCATCTTGGCCCCTCATAAGATCAAGAAGAAAGGTTATCTTGTAAGGAATTGTCGTGATGCTGTGAGGAGAATGTTGCTCTTTTTGGTGGGCAGACATTTCTGCTGATGAGGAGGTTCAGTGGATGCATAATGCACATGATGCAAAGTAGGAGAGAAGAGGCCAAAGGGCAGAGAGAAATTTTTATGTGTAGTTTTCTCGTCTTGCCGTAAAATATGAACTTTATTTCATAGAGGGAACAATGACAATTGCCTAAAGTTCAAGAGACCTACTGGGTACCATTTTCACAGGCTTTGTTTAAAGTGGGGGCTATGGGGTAAAGGACAGTTAGAGAAGGATGAAGAGAAGAAGGAGTGGTAACTCTAGCTTTAGTTTTTGTTTAATTTGCCTATTTCCTCATTTAAAAGTATTCATTTGTATAACTCACCATTTTCCTTTTCCAATGAAGTTATACTAATGCCAAAGGTAGAGTAGGAAGTGATGAAAAAGTGCACTTCTTTGAAGATGATCTCCCTCTGGCAGTTTCCTTAACTGTGAATCCCAAGATTTCTTATTCCAGGTATTGGTGTTCACTTCTTGGGAAACCCTTAGAGAAGGTGTGCAGCATAATGGGCCTGGGTGCGGGGATTCACAAGTGAATTCCCAAGGGATATTCCCAACTCAGCACTGTCTTCAATGACCTTTCCTTCTCTTGTGTGTGTTACTCACTCAGTCTTTTCTGACTCTTTGCAACCCTATGGAATGTAGCCCGTTAGGCTTATCAATTCATGGGATTCTGCAGGCAAGAATACTGGAGTGGGTTGCCATGTCCTTCTTCAGGGAATCTTCCTGACCCAGGAATCTAACTCAGGTCTTCTGCATTGCAGATTATTTACTGTCTGAGCTACCAGGGAAGCCCCGGGTGAAGGATCTATCCGTCTCTAATGTTCTTCTTTTCTTTATGTAGACCCAAGTTTTTGACCTGTACCTTCTCTTTGAAGAAATCATTTGAACATTTCTTGCAAGGTAGTTCCTATTGGCAACAAATTCTCTGTGTTTGTTTGAGCAAGTCTTTATTTCTTGATTATCACCTTCAGTGTTGATTTCTAATTCACGGTTACTTCATAATCTGAAAGAGCCACTAGAATTCCTGTCATTTAGTCTGAGTTCCATGCAATAGAAAAGAGGATAGAAGAGGGCCTTTACCTTCAAAAACTACCCATGAATCTCATATACAGTGCTTCCACTTACATATTATTGGCCTAGATTTAGTCATATGCCACATCTAGCCACAGGGCAGGCTGGTAAAGGCAGTGTTCTACTTGTTGGTCAATGCAAGCTTGTGTGCTCAGTCATGTCTGACTCTTTGCAGCTGCATGGACTGTAACCTGCCAGGTTCCTCTGTTCATGGGATTTTCTAGTCAAGATTACTGGAGTGGGTTGCTATCTCCTCCTCCAGGGGATCTTCCCTATGCAGGGATCGAATCCACATCTCTTGTGTTTTTTTTTGCATTGTAGGTGT
This sequence comes from Cephalophus harveyi, assembly GCA_006410635.1. NCBI lineage: Eukaryota > Metazoa > Chordata > Mammalia > Artiodactyla > Bovidae > Cephalophus > Cephalophus harveyi. The sequence goes on from SJYT01021347.1 coordinate 278,536, forward strand.
ATTCTTTATGGACTGAGACACTGGGAAAGCCTCACTTGTCGACAAGGGACCCATCTAAAACTCAGAGCTCTGTAAAAGAGGAGAGTGGATATTCTGAGGCAACAAGACGTCTCCAACAGAGGAGGGTAACATTATTTCTGTGAGGAAATGTGCCATCAGAATCATGAGTCCCAGCAGATAGATGACTAATGCATAAGGAAGCCATTCACACAAAGGGCAGCTAATTTATTAGTACTTTAGCTGCTCTGTTCTTTGACCACACATAAATCCAAATACTATAATCACCTCTACTGTGTCAGCACTATTCACCTACATTACCCTGTTTGTATATAATTCACAAATGGCATATTTGTTTCAGCAAGCATACTTCATATAAAGATTGGCTAAACAGTATCAAGTTAATTTCCATAATCTTAAGTTATCTAGAAAGACTTTTGCTCCATGAAATCCACTACAATGGAAAACGAAACATTAAACTGTCTTCATTTAGAAAATAGATTTTATAATAGGTATGCTTTATGTTCTATATTGCACTGAATAAAATGAAAATGTAGAACCTAAGTTTAAGAGACATATTAAATATCTCTATTGCAAAGGTAATATAGACTGTCTATATGGTACATTTTAATTTGCTCTCAAAGTAATCATTAGCGATTATAAAATTAAGTGTATAGTTCTTCTTTTTTCTGTAATTAAATGGCATCAATTGTATAATTAAAACAAGAAAGATATTCACACAGTAGGAGTCAGAATTGTACCAGAGAAAGATATCTGAAGGGTTAGGAATATCCCCTAGAGAAAGGCTACCCACTCCAGTATTCTGGACTAGAGAATTTCATGGACTGTACAGTCCATGGGGTCACAAAGGATCAGACATGACTGAGTGACTTTCACTTCATAAATAAATAAAGTTGAGGAGGAAGAAATTTTCCTCTACCCATCTAGCTTCTCTCGACTTAAAAAAGTACACAAAGTGGGCTTCCCTGGTGGTTCAGGGAATCCACCTGCCAATGGAGGAGATGCGAGTTTGATGCCTGGTCTGGGAAGATCCCACAACCCACATGGGGTTGCAAAGAGTCGGACACGACTGAGCGACTTGACTTTACTGAGAACTACAGCCCGGGAGACAGCACCTCAGATAGCTCTGAGAAACTTCTCCAAAGAAGCAGGGGGGAAGGTCAGTATATATCAGATTTTGGTGATAGGGGAATACATGCAATCAAGCACGTATTCTTCCAGAAGATTTCTGCTAGTCTCATGAAGCTTTTGCAAGTAATGACAGACAGTTGTCACCATGAAAAGGAGTTTAGTACTTTTCTAGATATGGGGCAATATAAGAATTAGGCTCATAAAATCAGCTCCTGAGGGAAAAAAAAAATCTAACTATCTAAAGACCTGTTGTCAGTCCCTTTTCTCAAGCAGAGTGCCTCATTTCTGCTCTCCACCCTGAACTCCTTTCAGGAGTTGTGGAAAGTAATTGGAGTGGTAGATGAATGAGTACTACAGAAGTTAATATAATAGGCAAGAATACCTCTTCTCATTATACGTATACAGACAATAAGCAAATCAGTAAATATATATAATATTTCACATAGAGATAGATGCTATCCAAGAAAGTAAAAGGCATGGGAAAAAAATGGGAATTCCATGGTTCAAGGGTGTTGAAAGTGCTTCTACCTTTTTAAACCTATGCACGGCTTATCAGAGTCAGCTAGTATTTTAGGAAGGAAAAGATATTGAAGAAGGCAATGCTTTTAACATTGTGATAAGTAACATGAATATTCAAAATGTAATTTTAGGAAATTCCATATTACTTAACTCAAAAAACACAAGATTATCCACAAGAACAAAATTAAAATTAACATATAAACAAGTAAGAGTGTAACTTTAAAAAAATTATACTTTATATATGAACAAATAACTTCTGGAATAAAAGACTTTATCTCAAATTCATGAAAGCTTACATTTGAGTGAAAAATGAAAGTGTTAAGTCACTTGGTCGTGTCCGACTCTTCGCGACCCTGTGGACTGTAGCCTGCCAGGCTCCTCTGACCATGGAATTCTCCAGGCAAGAATACTGGAGTGGGTTGCCATTCCCTTCTCCAGGGAATCTTCCCAATCCAGGGATCAAACCCGGGTATCCTGCATTGCAGACTGATTACCTTATTTTAAAAAATCTGACTTTAAGCTCATTTTTGACTTTTTATAGGTTTTTACAGATAGTATTTAATTCTGAAGTTATTCACAAATTATTAAGACAAAAAAATCAGTTTAATTTAGAGGGTACCCTTAAATATTTAAGAATTAAATACCTGAAACAGATTTGTTATTAGAGTTCTTGGTGGTTCTAATCTCTTTGTGGAAATTTTTTAAAATGTTATTATCAATATATTCTATTAGAATCTGAAACCTGTCTCTTATACACATCTAGATGTGTATAAGAGACAGCCTGTATGCAGGTCAGGAAGCAACAGTCAGAAATGGACATGGAAGAACAGAGTGGTTCCAAACAGGAAAAGGAGTATGTCAAGGATGTATCTTGCCTTCCCTGAAACAGATTTGTTATTAGAGTTCTTGGTGGTTCTAATCTCTTTGTGGAAATTTTTTAAAATGTTATTATCAATATATTCTATTAGAATCTGAAACTCATAAAATGAAAATAAATGTTCAACTGTTCATTACAAAATCACTTTAAGATACAGTTCCCAAACTTTTTAAAAGTTTCCTTTGAAGACAAACCATTTGAAATATATTTTTCCCTTGTCATTTTCAAAGCTATCTAAAAAAATTAACATAAAACATAAATTTAAGGTTTTATTTGCCCAGTTATGAAATATGTTTCAGTCATTAGCCAGAGCAGCTTTGTTAAACTGCACTGTTATCATTAAAGAAGTGACTGAACATCACACTCTAGACCAATGGTTTCAGGGTCCATTGTGGAAGACGGGGGTGGTGAGGGATTGTGGGTCTTCCCCCAGTGACATCAAAGTGGCTGTGTTTTACCACTTATTGGAGTTCTACGTAAGACTTTGTATAAAAAATAGGTTTTGTAACTTAAAAAAATTCCGAAAGTCACCTAGCACAAAACAGACATCTATCAGGGAAAAAAAACAAAAAAACACCTCATGAATTTGTTCTTTCTTGAGAAATTGGCTATGACATGCACATGCACATAATAAATCTTTTTTCACCAAGATACTACAGATCACGTTTCATCCAACTTCAGATCACGCGACTTGATACAAGACTTTAAAACCTTTAAAAACACTAACTCTAAGCTAGCAAAATGCATTTGAATAATGATTAAAAGTTTAAAACACATTTTAAGTTCAGTTCAAAACAAAAAGTTAGAGTTCATAAAATAAAAAATATTCTTTGTGATTAAGCAATTCTTTTAAAAGTACACAAATGGAAAAATGTCACCAAATATTTCAGTAAGTTTGGAGGAAAAGGAGGAGAGCAGGGTAGGACATCTGATCTGGCTGTTGGAAAATAAGTTTGGGAGACTAAAGAAATGGTTAAATCATGTTCTAGGAAAAAAGAATGAGCAAAGTGTGGACTAAGGAAAGGAATGTTTCCAAGGAATGGGAAATATCTCAGTTTGCCTGGGACATAAGGGAGGGGCAATGACAGGAAAGAAAGACTGTGAATTGTAGGTTGTGGCCAGATTAAAAAAAGATTCCCAACACCACAGCTGGGACTAGGGCTTTATTCAGTAAAAAAATTAGGGACTAATAGCAATAGAGATTTCAACTACAAGACCAATTTCAGAGATATTAGTAGACTAGACAGTATTAGGCAACAAATTAGAAGCAAAGCAGATGAAAAAAATCAATTTCAAAAGCATAACCAAGACACTTGACTGATACAAATTTTATTTTTCATGCTAAAATTTTTACAAACTTGATTTTGTCATACACAATTACAAGAGGAACAGTTACAAGTGAATTAAAAAATAGTATTTGGGGGCACTTCTATTCATTTTACTGTGATAAGTATGTTTTGTTACAGGTACAGCAACAATAGTTATTAACTACAGAACTGCTCAACTTGGAAATTTAGTAAGTATATTAGAATGGAGGCTAATACCTAATATAAACAAATAGTAAGTGCCCAAACATAGTCTCACACTCTATTATTATTTATTGCACAATTAAAATCAATGGTTAGAACCTACCCACCAATGCCAACAATTTCTGACCAAGCATGTCAAGTCAGAAAGCATTTTAAAATCATTTCCCCAAATCTTACTTAATTTAGTTCTATGAGGAAATATAAGACAAAACACCCAGGATGAAGCTTCCTGATATTATATACCTAAAATAAATCATTATACAATGAAATTATGCATCTTTTGCAATGTGGCATTTTTTCCATCTCACACAGTGACAAAAGATGAATACAGCTTACAGCATTTAGAGTCAACCTACTACAGCTGATATAGTATCTCCCAGATTTCTAGTTTCTAAAATTCTGGGGGGGAGTGGGACAATCTGAACTGTAACAGTCTACAAGGTAGTAACATTACCTCTTGGCCATTGGCCCAATACTAACCCCTTTTGTTTTTTAGTATACAAAATATGCTGAAAACATTTCTCTTAAACACATTTCAATTAATGTGATTAAATAGAAGGCAATAACTTCCTTCTAGAAGAATTAGATTTAGCTATGAAAAACTTGCCATATATTTGTTTAATTTATGGAATACTTTTTGGGTCAATACAGACCACAGTGTATTTTCTGTCTCTTATACACATCTAGATGTGTACAGTTTTTTTATCCTACCTCAAACATATTTTTTCCTTAAAATAGTTTAATATCTCATTTAAAATCTAATATTACAAAAAAGGAGAAACAAAATTAATTCTTAGATGTATTTGAGCCAAGTAGTTACTGTTTTCAGATATTATGAGCTAAAAAATCATAAAATGGTGAGTAACCTTTGGCTTACAATCTCACTAGCGCCAACTGGGAAGCCCAATCAAGGAAGACATATGTACTTGTAAAAATTTAAAATTTTATATCTTTTAGAAAGAAACCCTAACGGATAAGCATTAATAATTAAAGATAAACATTTTATACTAAAGATTTATAAAATAATAAAGTATCTTAATAGTATTCTTAAAAATACTATCAAAAGCCTCAGTCCTACATATCACATGCAACATCCAATACATTTTTATGAATAAAACATTTTCAAAGGCTAGAAAGAAAATATGCTTACAGTAAGAACAATGATGCTTGAGTAAAACAGACCTGTTGTGAATCTCTAATCTGCCACTTTAAAGCTTATGTATATTTCTTAACCTCTCTAAAACCCAAATTTCCTCAGAGATAAAACGGGGGAGGGGTAACGACAGTAACTACCTTAAACGACTCTTCTGAGGGAAAGTCAGAAAAGTTAGCACATTACAGTATGTGACACAGAAAGTAATCAATAAACATTAGCTATAGTGAGAAGTGACTTACTTTGGGGTCAAGTATCTAACAAATCATTTTCTTAAATAAGACATAGCAATATACAAAGAATTATTTTAAAACTAAAAAAAAAAAGTCAAATGGCATGAGAGAAAGTTGGGGACATGTACTCCAATTAAACATCCAGAATTATACTGCATTAATGATAAGGCTAAGAACCACAAAGATTCATCAGGCTTACGTCTGAAGTCTGTAAGTCACTTTCATTTTGTTTTGGCAATCACTTCCTATCTATTTGAACACCACACTGTATTATTCCTAAACTACGAGTCAGAAGATCTAAAGTGAATTTTATTTTCTTGTCATGAATTCTTTGAGAAAATAATTATGTCATTTTCTTAAACAAACAAAAAAGCATGGAAAAAATGCACACAAATAAAACTATGGTCATTTACATGTTACATGGTACAGTAAAGATGGCTATTTAGAAACTGCAAGCAGTTTATCTGGTGTCTAATATTTTCAAACTGTTATTTCAAATCTCAAATCCATTAATCTCTTCTTTATAATTAGTCTATCTGTTATCTTTACTGGAATAATCACAGATTTAACAGAAAATTAAGCTGCTTGGTGGCTCAGACCGGTAAAGTGTCTGTCTACGTTGCGGGAGACCAGGGTTTAATCTCTGGTTTGGGAAGATCCCCTGGAGAAGGAAATGGCAATCCATTCCAGTACTATTGCCTGGAAAATCCCATGGACAGAGGAGCCTGGTAGGCTACCGTCCATGGGGTCGCAAAGAGTCAGACACGACTGAGCGACTTCACTTTCACTTTCAAAATATTAAGTTATAGATTATGCTCTAAAATATCTTACAAGTGTTCATTTCCTGTTGAAAATATTTAAGGTACTAATTTCAAGATATCCAAAATCTTAGTTCATAAGTATTAACTGGACTGTCACTATGTTAGCTATGTGAACATTTTCTCTGATTTTTACTTGTACTAACCTGAGTCAACAGGGCTTTCCAATGGGTGATTTCATTGACCAAGCACAGATATGGCAGACAGAAAAATTTGGTCTGGTATCAGTTAAACCACCATGGCCCATTCCTGTCTCTTATACACATCTAGATGTGTATAAGAGACAGCTTGAATATTACACAAAAGTTTCACACAACTATAACATGGAAAGACATGTGAAACACATTACATAGGGGTTTTTAAAATTTTTCAGGTACAGAATTTTGCAAACATTATTTTGGTTTATAAGTGTTATGCAAACACTAGCTTGAAATAACACTGACAAAACCATGCAAATGAGTGAAATTTCAAAATGAAAAAGTAAAAATATTTAGCTAAAAGCTAAAATAGCATATAGTTTAAATACTACCAAGTAGCAATGGGAGTTTATAAAAGAGGAAAAAAGAAAAGGTATTCTTTAAATGTCTTCATCAGTAATAGGCCCTCGGTAATTTTCTATAAAAACATTCAGAAATAAAGTTTCTCAAATTATGTTCATCACCAAAATTATGTTTTCAGTAGTGATTAGAGCTGTGAATTTTAAATAAGTATCTGTTATCCTTAAGGAGAAGTCTTAGTTTTCCCCTTTGGGAAATGAGCGAAGAACATCAATCAGTAAATTTAGGTTCAAATAAAAGATCCTGTTACAAATTTATCACAAACACAGAGTGGAGAGTTGTAATAAACACAAGTCCACATATTCTTAGAAGTACTTTTAAAACAGAAGTGTAAACTTTAGGTTGCTCAATTTAAGATCTCCTATCACGAAGTACCTCATCCTTCAAAGTTTGGAAAATATTAATAGGTATTTTTTTTCTCCAGGTGCATCTCTGAGTTTTCATTGTTGTGGCTGAAGTACATTTAGATATTCAGATTGCCCCAAATGATACGTGGTGTTTCTTCCACAATCAACATACTGGTACCTTTCCTGGGATATCTGTTCTGAATGTCCAAAGTAAGTTGTCGTTACAGTAACTCTGAAAATAAAATAAATGGAGAGAAGCACTGAATAGTTATATATAAAAAAAATCTTTTTAAAGTGGGAACACTTTGTATATTAAAATTCTTTTCAGGGAGAGGTTATTTGATTAATGATAACTTAAGGTGACTGCAGCCATGAAATTAGAAGACGCTTACTCCTTGGAAGAAAAGTTATGACCAACCTAGATAGTATTTTCAAAAGCAGAGACATTACTTTGCCAACAAAGGTCACCCCTGGAGAAGGAAATGGCAATCCATTCCAGTACTATTGCCTGGAAAATCCCATGGACAGAGGAGCCTGGTAGGCTACCGTCCATGGGGTCGCAAAGAGTCAGACACGACTGAGCGACTTCACTTTCACTTTCAAAATATTAAGTTATAGATTATGCTCTAAAATATCTTACAAGTGTTCATTTCCTGTTGAAAATATTTAAGGTACTAATTTCAAGATATCCAAAATCTTAGTTCATAAGTATTAACTGGACTGTCACTATGTTAGCTATGTGAACATTTTCTCTGATTTTTACTTGTACTAACCTGAGTCAACAGGGCTTTCCAATGGGTGATTTCATTGACCAAGCACAGATATGGCAGACAGAAAAATTTGGTCTGGTATCAGTTAAAGTATTTATTAAATATTCAGCAAGTCCTTCAACTTCTCCATGCCTCTTTTTCCTTTTCTAAAAGATGGGGCTCCTACCACCCTCCTTTTCTGACTCACAGGACTCTGGCAAATGATATGACAAAACAAGGCTTCTGCAGAGGGCATGGTGCTATATAAATGTACTATCAAAACATGTAGGCTTGGTTAGAATGACCAGTCTATTAAAGGTGCAAGGAAGTTATTCTTGGAAATATCACCAAAAAAAAAAAAAAAATTAACATCTTTACCATGTTTGTTGAATAAGATCTGAGAATAGTTTTTAAAAAACCCTATTACCATGTAAGAAACTGCATTGGACAATGACCTAAGAAAGGTTAAAGCCTCATCTGTTCTTTCCAGATTTTTTTTTTTAATGGCTATAAGTCTGCATCACCGGAATGTGCTTTTGTATTAATTTACAGCCTACTTTGCTCTAGGGTTCTCTGGCAGTTACTTAACCCTCTGTGAAAACAGTCACAAGTGATATTTATTTCAATACTACTTTCTTTTTTTAACTTATTTTAAATTTCAGTTTCTTTCTGACTTGAACGCCAGAGAAAGCAGGAATAATAAGGAATTTTTACTTTAAAGAATGAATAATATTCAGAACTAAGTCAGTAAAAGCAAATGTTCTCTAACTTTCCTGACCCTTCAGCAGATGCTCTGCATCCACTGTACAAGAATATTAGAGCTACACATCAAAAGAAAAGTCCACTTGCTGCTGCTGCTACTGCTGCTAAGTCGCTTCAGTCGTGTCCGACTCTGTGCGACCCCACAGACGGCAGCCCATCGGGCTCCGCCATCCCTGGGATTCTCCAGGCAAGAACACTGGAGTGGGTTGCCATTTCCTTCTCCAATGCATGAAAGTGAAAAGTGAAAGTGAAGTCGCTCAGTCGTGTTCGACTGTTCGCGACCCCATGGACTGCAGCCTACCAGGCTCCTCCGTCCATGGGAGTTTCCAGGCGAGATTACTGGGGTGGGATGCCATTGCCTTCTCCGGAAAAGTCCACTTAGTTTACACTATATAGTTTTCCAAGGTTAAAAGATACAAAGTAGGAAAATAAATTATTATTGATTTTTGAAGAAGGCATATCTGAAAGGATGATTTTGAAGAAACGGGATGAAACAAAATATGGCATTTTTTTTTTTAACATTTTTTGCTTTTACACAGTCACTGAAATACTATTATCGCTAAAAGCTGTTAGTCATTCAGTCGTGTCCAACTCTTTACAACCCCATGGACTACAGCCTGCCAGGCTCCTCTGTGCATGGAATTTTCTAGGCAAAAATACTGGGGTGTGTTGCCATTCCCTTCTCCAGGGGATCTTCCCAACCCAGGGATTGAATCTGGTCTCCTACACTGCAGGCAGATTCTTTACTGTCTGAACTACCAGGGTTGTCTAACTCATTAACTAAATGAGAAACTAGATAGGTTACTGGTCAGGGATGTAGAAACAGATCTGGATGCACTAACGGAGGTGATTGTTGAAGACAAAGAAGTAGAAATTTTGAGGCAGAAGAGGGTCTGGATACTACTCATTAAAACATCAGAAGATAGTAGAGTGAAAAAATGAAATGAGAACAATATGAAAACTACAATTAGAACCCACACAGTAATGAAGTGTGCAATTTCAAAGAGACAAGGGGTGATCAAAAAACATTGCAGAAAAAATATTAAAGATTGCGTTGGATCACAAAATCCATAATTAATTTAAAGGGGTGATGTTAGTTTAATAGTAAGGATAGATGAGTTAGCAATGGATTAACGGGAGACTAAGTAGTTAAAAACAAAAAAAGAAGTTAGTACATTTCATCATTAAAATGGTTCATTGAGGAAAACTTAGAAAAAAAGGATATGAAAGCAAAGGGGAAACCTGAGTAGGTTTAAAGGCAGAAAGGAGGGCTTCATTAGCTCTGCTGCTGCTGCTGCTGCTGAGTCGCTTCAGTCGTGTCCGACTCTGTGCGACCCCATATACGGCAGCCCACCAGGCTTCACCGTCCCTGGGATTCTCCAGGCAAGAACACTGGAGTGGGTTGCCATTTCCTCCTCCAATGCATGAAAGTGAAAAGTGAAAGTGAAGTTGCTCAGTCGTGTCCGACTCATAGCGACCCCATGGACTGCAGCCTATCAGGCTCCTCCGTCCATGGGATTTTCCAGGCAAGAGTACTGGAGTGGGGTGCCATTGCCTTCTCCTCATTAGCTCTAATTACTTATAATTAAATAAAGCTCAAGTTTTAGAGTAGAGAGAGTCAGACTTATAAGTAAGAATGTTTCAGACCTATGTTAGGCACTTTTTGGGTAGAGAGAGGGGTAACCTGATTTGTCACTAAGGAACTGAAGGAAATTAATCTCAAGCCAATGACTGTTTTTGGTATCAATAANATTAGCTCTAATTACTTATAATTAAATAAAGCTCAAGTTTTAGAGTAGAGAGAGTCAGACTTATAAGTAAGAATGTTTCAGACCTATGTTAGGCACTTTTTGGGTAGAGAGAGGGGTAACCTGATTTGTCACTAAGGAACTGAAGGAAATTAATCTCAAGCCAATGACTGTTTTTGGTATCAATAATCAGCCCCTATGCTCAGTAGCATGTATTTAAAAGGTACTCTGAACTTGGGAAGTGAAAAGGCCAAAAGCCCAAATGCAAAATGGTATTAAAAATATAAAATAGTAAAATAATTTACACTTGAGAACAACTTTAAACAAAATCCAAACCAAAAGTAGAAAACTTAAAAAATATAACTCCTAGAAGCCTGATATCCATGATGTGCAAAGTAATTAAATTTAAAAAAGTATAGTATAGGTTTTATTTTGCTATAGCCACCATAATTTATAACAGGATTTCCTGGATAATTTTACCAAAGTAATAATTTCACCTCTAAAACATTCATAAAATTGATGATCTGAGTACCTAACAGTCTGTCTCTTATACACATCTAGATGTGTATAAGAGACAGCAACTAATTCCTGTCTCTTATACACATCTAGATGTGTATAAGAGACAGCTTGAATATTACACAAAAGTTTCACACAACTATAACATGGAAAGACATGTGAAACACATTACATAGGGGTTTTTAAAATTTTTCAGGTACAGAATTTTGCAAACATTATTTTGGTTTATAAGTGTTATGCAAACACTAGCTTGAAATAACACTGACAAAACCATGCAAATGAGTGAAATTTCAAAATGAAAAAGTAAAAATATTTAGCTAAAAGCTAAAATAGCATATAGTTTAAATACTACCAAGTAGCAATGGGAGTTTATAAAAGAGGAAAAAAGAAAAGGTATTCTTTAAATGTCTTCATCAGTAATAGGCCCTCGGTAATTTTCTATAAAAACATTCAGAAATAAAGTTTCTCAAATTATGTTCATCACCAAAATTATGTTTTCAGTAGTGATTAGAGCTGTGAATTTTAAATAAGTATCTGTTATCCTTAAGGAGAAGTCTTAGTTTTCCCCTTTGGGAAATGAGCGAAGAACATCAATCAGTAAATTTAGGTTCAAATAAAAGATCCTGTTACAAATTTATCACAAACACAGAGTGGAGAGTTGTAATAAACACAAGTCCACATATTCTTAGAAGTACTTTTAAAACAGAAGTGTAAACTTTAGGTTGCTCAATTTAAGATCTCCTATCACGAAGTACCTCATCCTTCAAAGTTTGGAAAATATTAATAGGTATTTTTTTTCTCCAGGTGCATCTCTGAGTTTTCATTGTTGTGGCTGAAGTACATTTAGATATTCAGATTGCCCCAAATGATACGTGGTGTTTCTTCCACAATCAACATACTGGTACCTTTCCTGGGATATCTGTTCTGAATGTCCAAAGTAAGTTGTCGTTACAGTAACTCTGAAAATAAAATAAATGGAGAGAAGCACTGAATAGTTATATATAAAAAAAATCTTTTTAAAGTGGGAACACTTTGTATATTAAAATTCTTTTCAGGGAGAGGTTATTTGATTAATGATAACTTAAGGTGACTGCAGCCATGAAATTAGAAGACGCTTACTCCTTGGAAGAAAAGTTATGACCAACCTAGATAGTATTTTCAAAAGCAGAGACATTACTTTGCCAACAAAGGTCCGTCTAGTCAAGGCTATGGTTTTTCCTATGGTCATGTATGGATGTGAGAGTTGGACTGTGAAGAAGGCTGAGCACCGAAGAATTGATGCTTTTGAACTGTGGTGTTGGAGAAGACTCTTGAGTCCCTTGGACTGCAAGGAGATCCAACCAGTCCATTCTGAAGGAGATCAGCCCTAGGATTTCTTTGGAAGGAATGATGCTAAAGCTGAAACTCCAGTACTTTGGCCACCTCATGCGAAGAGTTGACTCATTGGAAAAGACTGTGATGCTCGGAGGGATTGGGGGCAGGAGGAGAAGGGGACGACAGAGGATGAGATGGCTGGATGGCATCACGGACTCGATGGACATGAGTCTGAGTGAACGCCGGGAGATGGTAATGAACAGGGAGGCCTGGCGTGCTGTGATTCATGGGGTCGCAAAGAGTTGGACACGACTGAGAGACTGAACTGAACTGAATGTTACACATGTAAAGTTGAAACAAAAAATTCTTTCAAAAAAATTCATACTTACTGCATCATGAGCACTATGTTATGTACTTTGATAGTTATCAGTGTACAGAAATCACTGTTAAAGAAAAAAGCAATATAAATACACACAAACTATGACATTATATTTTTATTAATAAAATAGTTTAATTACAATTCCTCTTCCTATGGTAAAGCCAATACAAATACTCTTAAGAAGATATAATAAATAGCCATTAAATGGTTGAGCATTTTCTGTATCTCAAATGATTAATATTTTCATGGCTTCTTATTCTATGCTTTCATACTACAGCAGCTGTAGAGTTGTCTACTAACTACTTCTATTGTTTTTCACCTTTTGAAATTTTAGTAAGCAGATTATTACCTACTCAGAAATTCTGTATCAGGCTGATATCAAAAGAGGATAAAAAAATTATCACAGTTTTTTACTTAACAAGAGTTAAGAATCATTTAGACCTAATTTACAAGTTTCACAACTTCAAACCAGAAGAGAATATTAAACATCATTAGCATTTGTAGTCCTCCTATATAAAAGCAAAAAAATAACAAAATATGAGAATATGATTTTATAACATAGTAAATAAAAAGTGACATGGTATGCACGATCCTAACCGTGAAAAAAAAAACTATGTGTATAGGTATATGTACTTTTTGAAAAGAGAGGATGGAGATGATCAAAGGCCAGAAGGAATAGTCTAAAAATGTGGTCTGGTCTTGTCTCTGCTAAAATGATGGAAAATTAAACATATATATTCATTAAATGGGCTTCCCTTGTAGCTCAGTTGGTAAAGAATCTGCCTACCATACAGGAGATCTGGGTTCAATTCCTTGGTCACGAAGATCCCCTGGAGAAGGAAATGGCAACCCACTCCAGTATTCTTGCCTGGAGAATCCTATGGACAGAGGAGCCTGGCAGGCTATAGTCCATGGGGTCGCAAGGGTCAGATACGACTTAGCGACTAAACCACCACCACCACCATTCATTAAATATATATATTTACACATTTATGTCCGACTCTTTGTGACCCCATGACCCCATGGACTGTATATGGAATTCTCAAGGCCAGAAACTGCAGCCTATCCCTTCTCCAGGGGATCTTCCCAATCCAAGGATCGAACCCAGGTCTCCTGCATTGCAGGAAGATTCTCTACCAGCTGAGCTGCAAGGAAAGCCCAAGAATACTGGCGTCAGTAGCCTATCCCTTCTTCAGTGAATCTTCCTGACCCAGGAATCAAATTGGGGCCTCCTGAACTGCAGGCGGATTCTTTACCAAATGAGCTATCAGGAAAGCCCTATATATTCACACATACACACACTTATTCTTTATAAGTTAATGAGAAAAAATAATTAAAAATCAGAACTTACAACATATAACTCATTTCCTCTGCTATGACAGTAGGTACTGTATAATCAATCTGAAAGGCAAAAAATGAAAATAAACCAACAGAGAATAGTATCAAAATATCAAATATTTCAGACACATTTCATAACTTAAAAGAGTTTGGAAATCTCTCTTTTTAGGGGTTTGATTCTATGACTTTCTTTTACATATGTATGGGATACATTTCAAAGTCTAATTTTTTAGGAAAACCCCCATCTCCTGAAAGTTAATATTATATACAAAGTTGAGATGCATACTCCTCCAAAGTATTTTCTGAATGAAGCTTACTTGTTTCATATCCAGTGGACTGATACTGGTTATGTTGTTTAAGCGTGCCTTTCCAATAACTGTTTTTGAAAACTGAACTTGTGCAGTGATGTTTTCAACTTCAACAGAATAATAGTTATTGTTCGTTATATTTAATGTATTCTGAAAAAGAAAGAAGGTAGAAAATGTGCAAGTTATCTTAAAATAGGCATAATAAAGAAGTATTCAAAATAAATAGAGAAAATGACTCCAGCTGTGGCTATGCTTCATTTACCAGGAGGAAGTCAATTGTCCCCCAAAACATCAAAGAATATTCATTGAACCAATTATTTGGGTTTTGCAATGAGTGCTATGTATATAAAACACATACAATGAACACACACTTTTAAAGAGTAGGCCCAGGAAATGTATAGTACCAGAACATAGAAAAATCAATGTTATAAAATGTATTTGTGGCCTTAGCAAAAATTCAATAAAAGTTGTTGTTCAGTTGCTAAGTTCTGTCCAACTAATTGCAACCCCATAGACTGCAGTATGCCAGGCTTCCCTGTCCTTCACTATCTTCTAGAGTTGGCTCAAACTCATGTCTATTGAGTCAGTGATGCCATTTACCATCTCGTCCTCTGTGGCCCTTTCTCCTCTTGCCATCAACCTTTTCCAGAATCTGGGTTTTTTCCAATGAGTCAGCTCTTGGCATCAGGTGACCAAAGTACTGGAGCTTCAGCATCAGTCCTTCCAATGAATATTCTCAGTTGATTCCCTTAAGGATTGACTGGTTTGATCTCTTTGTTGTTCAAGGGACTCTCAAGAGTCTTCTATAGCACTACAGTTTGAAAGCATTAATTCTTCAGCACTCAGCCTTCTTTATGGTCTAACTCTCACATCCATACATGACTACTGGAAAAACCATAGTTTTGACTCTATAGACTTTTGTTGGCAAAATAATGTGTCTGCTTTTTAATATGCTATCTAGGTCTGTCATAGCTTTTCTTCCAAGGAACAAGTGTCTTTTAATTTCATGGTTGCAGTCACTGTCTGCAGTGATTTTGGAGCCCAGGAAAATAAAATCTGCCATCTTTTCCATTTATTCCCCCATCTATTTGCCAGGAAGTGATGGGACCAGATGCCGTGATGTTTAGTTTTTTAAATGTTGAGTTTTAAGTGAGCTTTTTCACTCTCCTCTTTCACCTTCATCAAGAAGTTCTTTTAAGTCCTCTGCTCTCCGCCATAAGTCTGGTAACATCTGAGGTTTTTGATATTTCTCCCGGCAACCTTGGTTCCAGCTTGGGATTCATCCAGCTCAGCATTTCATATGCTGTACTCTGCATGTAAGTTAAATAAGCAGGGTGACAATATACAGCCTTGATGTACTCCTTTCCCCATTTTGAACCAGTCCATTGTTCCATGTCCAGTTCTAACTGTTGCTTCTTCATCTTCATACAGGTTTCTCATCAGGCAGGTAAAGTAGTCTGGTATTCCTGTTTCTTTAAGAATTTCCCACAGTCTGTTGTGACCTACACAAAGGCTTTAGAGTGGTCAATGAAGCAAAAGTAGATGTTTTTCTGGAATACTCTCGCTTTTTCTATGATCCAATGGATGTCTGCAATTTGACCTCTTGTTTCTCTGCCTTTTCTAAATCTAGATTGTACATTTGGATAACCACAACATATTGGTTATCCAGTTTATTAAGACCTTTTTGTATAGTTCTGCTATGTATTCTTGCTACCTCTTAATCTCTTCTGCTTTTGTTAGGTCCCTGCCATTTCTGTTTATTGTGCCCACATTTGTATGAAATGTTCCCTTGGTATCTTCAATTTTCTTGAAGAAATCTCTAGTCTTTCCCATTCCATGTTTTCTTCTATTTCTTTGCATTGTTCACTTAAGAAGGTTTTCTTATCTCTCTGTGCTATTCTCTGGAACTCAGTATTCAGTTGGGTATATCCTTCCCTTTTTTCTTTGCCTCTTGCTTTCTTCTTGTCTCACCTATTTGTAAGAACCCCCCAGACAACCATTTTGCCTTCTTTCATCTTTTTGGGGAATGGTTTTGGTCACTGCCTCCTATACAGTGTTATGAACCTCTGTTCATAGTTCTTCAGGTACTCTATCAGATCTAATCCCTTGAATCTATTTGTAACTTCCACTGTATTAACGTAAGAAATTTGATTTAGGTCATATCTGAATGGCCTAGTGGTTCTCCCTCCTTTCTTGAGTCTGAATTTTACAATAAGGAACTCGTGATCCCAGCCACAGTCACTTCCAGGTCTTGTTTTAGTGGATTGTATAGAGCGTCTCCATCTTTGGCTGCAAAGAATATAATCAATCTGATTTTTGTACTGACCATCTGGTGATGCCCACGTGTAGAGTCATCTCTTGCATTGTTGGAAGAGGTATTTGCTATGACCAGTGCATTCTCTTGGCGAAACTGGGTTAGCTTTTGCCCTTTGCCTGTTACTCCAGGTATCTCTTGACTTTCTACTTTTGCATTCCAATCCCCTATGATGAAAAGGACATCTGGTTTTGGTGTTTGTTCTAGGCCTTGTAGGTCTTCATAGAACCGTTCAATTTCAGCTTCTTCAGCATTAGTGTTTTGGGACACAGACTTGAATTACTGTGATGGTGAATGGTTTGCCTTGGAAAGGAACAGAGACCATTCTGTGGTTTTTGAGACTGTACCCACGTACGGCATTTTGGACTCTTTTGTTAACTATGACAGCTACTCCATTTCTTCTAAGGGATTCTTGCCCACAGTAGTAGATATAATGGTCATCTGAATTAAATTTGCCCATTTCCATTTTTGTTCACTGATTCCTAAAATATCGATGTTCACTCTTGCTATCTACTGCCTGACTACTTCCAATTTACCTTGATTTATGGACCTAACATTCCAGGTTCCTATGCAATATTGATCTTTACAGCATTGGACTTTACTTTCACCAGCAGACACATCTACAACTGGATGTTATTTCTGCTTTGGCTCAGCCTCCTCATTCTTTCTGAAACTATATCTATACTCTTCCCCAGTAGCATATTGGACACATCAACCTGGGGAGCTCATCTTCTGGTGTCATATCTTTTTGTCTTTTCATACTCTTCATGGGTTTCTCAAGGCAAGAATACTGAAGTGGTTTGCCATTCCCTTCTCCAGTGGACCACGTTTTATCAGAGCTTTCCACCATGGCCCATTCACCTTAGGTGGCCCTGCACAGCATGGCTCATAGCTTCACTGATTTACACAAGAGTATGATCCATGTGATCATTTTGGTTAGTTTTCTGTGATTCTGGTTTTCGTTCTGGAGGCCATGGGACTGTAGTTCTTGCTTCTTCTGTCTGCTCTCTGATGGATGAGAATAAGAGCCTTGTGCAAGCATCCTGATGGGGAGCACTGGCTGTGGGAAAAGCTAGGTCTTGCTCAGGTGGGCAGGGCCTTGCTCACTAAATATTTACTCTAGTTTTCTGCTGATAGGTGGGGCTGTGCTCCTTTCCTGTTAGTGGTTTGGCCTGAGCAGCCCAGTCCTGGAGTCTGCAGGCGCTATGGTAGGGCTGGTGGCTCAGATGGTAAAGAATCTGCCTGCAGTGCCGGAGACCCAAGTTTAATCCCAGAGTGGAGAAGAACCCCTGGAGAAGGGAATGGCAACCCACTCCAGTATTCTTGCCTGGGAAATCCCATGGACAGAGAAGCCTGGCAGTCTACAGTCCGTGGGGTCACAAAGAGTCAGATACAACTAAGTGACTCCACAAACAGGCTCTATGTTGGGGCTAATGGCTATCTCCTCCAAGAGGATTTATGCCAACACGCTGTGCCTCTCAGGGCTACTGCTGCCAGTGCCCATGACCCCAAGGAAAATTACTTTTTTATTTTTCAATAAAAGTAACTCTAAAGTTCCATCCAAATTTTTCTAAATGTTAATATGTACATGTCTTCACAGGCTAAGTTATTTCTGATTCTACTGAATACAAAGACAACCTTTTAAAATGTTAAGCAAAACTTTAAACCATTTTTTAAAAAACTGGTATTTTATCTTATACATGAGTAGAGGTTTCCAACAGGTCATTTTTAAGTCGAATTGGGACAGATTCAAGACTTGATGAAAAGAAATACAGTTGCATCATTTCCACACTTAATTAACAGCTGGGCCAAACTTCTGCAATTCTAACTTAAACAACTGTTTCAAATTACTTTAGAAAACAGTCAATGAAAAGAAAAACTGTTAAATCGGAAAATAACAAAACATCTAAAATAGTGCTAATGACAGAAATCATAAAAAAAACCACGAAACATTAAATAATAAATCTTGAAGAAGTATTTGTAAGGCAGATAGCAATGGTTATCACCTATACTACGAGGCCTTACAAAGTGGAAAAAAAGACATAAAGCCTCCTGTTAAAAACAATAAGGGCAAAGGATATGAGTAAAGAAATCAGAAGAGTACAAATATAAATGGCCAAGAAACACTATTTGTCAAATTAATTTATGGTCAGAGAAAAGCTGATTTAAAAGAAGTGGAATATTGCTTTATATCCATTAAACTAGTAAAAGTTATAGAAAATGACAGATTGTATTTCTGGCAGGGATATGGGCCAAAGGGTGTATTTTGCATTCCTGGAAAATACATGAAGGATTACAGCAATATTCATTGAAATTTAAATTATAGATTATCCTTTGACCTAGCAATTCTACTTCTGAACAATTATTCCACAGAAATAAAAACATTAGGATGTTAATGACAGTGTTATTTGTAGTGGCAAAAACAAAACAAAACACAAATCTCAAAAATAAAGTGAACGTCCAACATAAATTAGAATGCTTGAAAAATAATATTATGTCATTACACGGAATAATATGCAGCCATTAAAAAGAATGAATGAACTCTAAGCAGAAAATCAGGAGTGATTCCTGCAAAGTATTAACAACTGAGAAAACCAAGATGCATAAAAGTATGTACAAAATATTATTTTTAG
The DNA here is from genome assembly GCA_006410635.1 of Cephalophus harveyi. NCBI lineage: Eukaryota > Metazoa > Chordata > Mammalia > Artiodactyla > Bovidae > Cephalophus > Cephalophus harveyi. The sequence goes on from SJYT01021347.1 coordinate 297,779, forward strand.
AACTAAATAATGATTTAAGAAAAACTGAACTTGTGAGTTTATAAATTAATATGAATATGGAGAAAGATATGGAATGAGGCAACATGGGATAAGTGACAAGATAGAAAATGGTCTTAGTATAAAAATGATGAAAAAAAAAAAGAATGTGCTAGCAACCAGCAATTTTATGATCACATTTATGCATTCATTTTGTTAAATGTAGAGAAATGTTTTAAAATTCTATAAAATAGTAGAAATAACCTTTCTCTAAATATATAAACACTTTCACCTACTTGGCTCTTAATACCAATATCATTTTATTTCTAGCTGCTGCTGCTGCTAAGTCACTTCAGTCGTGTCTGACTCTGTGTGACCCCGTAGATGTCAGCCCACCAAGCTCCTCTGTCCCTGGGATTCTCCAGGCAAAAATACTGGAGTGGGCTGCCATGTCCTTCTCCATTTATTTCTAGACACTACAGTAAAAACTTGCAAATTGAAGGTCAATGGACCCTCTGATATAGACCAAGGAACGGGATCCAGGAAAATTTTGGAGTTCTATTTAATATTGGTACACATTTTTTCTGATGAGGTATCCATACTTTTCATTAGAATATTAAAAGGGTCAATGACACAAAACAGGCTGGAAGCAAAAATACTTATAAGAATTACAGAAAGATAAATTGGTAGTTAAAAAGATAAAGATGATGCAAAACAGGCTGGAAACAAAAATACTTGTAAGAATTACAGAAAGATAAATTGGTAGTTAAAAAGATAACACAAAGATAAACATCAAGAGAGACAACAAAAAATAAGACGGAACAAAAAAGTTTAGTATGAAAAATAAAAATTTTACTGCTGAAAACAGTGAGAATCCATTTGATTTATGAGGCAAGGGACTGCAGTCATAGGCTTTTAAATAATGATGATTTATTATCAAAGGCCTTAAACTTTAACTGCAAATTTACTTTCAGGAATTTATCCTTAAAAAATAACCTGAAATGGAAGCACAAAGTTTAAGCACAAAGATGTTTTTGGAATAAATATTTGTAATATCAAAACCAAGCAACTATTAAGAAGGTTGAGTAAAAATTATAATATGGCCATGTAAAAGACTACATGCAACCACATAATATGGGAAAACGCAGTGAGATCAATTAAGTGAAAACGTACATGTATATACACTCACATATCTGTGTGTACCCTTTATATATAATTCCATTTTAAAATGTATTATGTGTAAATATATGCATGGAAATGCTTATATACAGAGTTAGCATATGCATGTTTAGTCATCTCTTGGTATCCATGGGGGATTGGTTTCAGGACCAACTATCCCATCCACTCAAGGTTCCATCATACCAAATCTGCAGATGCTCAAGTCTCTGATATAAAACGGTATATATTTGCATGTAACTTACGCACATCCTCCACACAACATCTCTAAATTACTTCTAGTATCTAATATAGTGTAAATGCTACATACATAGTTGTGAATATAACGTAAATGGTATAGAAATAGTTGACAGAGTATAGCTAATTCAAGTTTCTTTTTTAAAAAGAAGAAGGATAAATGAATCCATGTGAATTCTTTTTTTCCTGTAATTAAGGAGTAATTCTACCCAACACACATTTCCTTTTCAGTCCCTATGTCTCTCAACCCCCCTCCAGCAACACAGGCGCATCTACCTCAACCTCTAGCATACCAAACAACTCTTCAAGGAAAACGAATGAAGTCTAATATTACCCTTCCAAATAAATCATTGCCACATAGATGTACCTTAAAGCCAGAAGCAATGTATCTTCGTTATTAGTAATACAGTGATTTGCAAACCATGCTTACATAAATGTAGAACAGGTACAAGACCTTCTCTGAGGTTTTTGTTTGCTTGTTTTCAGGAATGGGAAGGCTGCAGAATCCTAAAAACTATTGTCCTGAGAAACAAAGATTTTCACACATACTAATTTACAAGAGAAATCAATCACTTGTTCACTACCTTTGAAAACAAAGGAATGGTCTGTTAAAGATGGCAAAAACTGTGTTCCACAAAACACAAGGACGTGAAAATATAACATGTATAACACCTACTCAATCAACTATATTAACATCCTGCTAGGAGCAACTGAGAGTCTAATGTTGAAAAGTAAACAGATTGTAAAAACTTTTCTCCCAGTAATTATTTTATTTTACCCTCCCAAAGGCAACTTCAAATGCTAAGGATTCTGAATACACAGAATTTGCCATTTTCAGCAGAATCAAAGATGATAGAAAAGGTCAATACATCAGACATAAAGAAAGAAAACTAAGTATTAAAGTGCTACCTTTCATGTTCTCTCAATAAGGGCAAAGGTGTTGCTTAACATGATAAAGGAATGACATCTTCATGTTGATGCATGGCAGAAACAAGCACAATACTCTAAAGCAAACATCTCGCAATAAAAAATTTTTTTAAATAAAGGAATGAAGTCAAATATTAAATAAACATGTTCTTACCGTGATATTTAAATATATTGTGCGTTTTTGAACATCATAACTAACATATGCTGATTTGATGCCAATGTATTTCACGTCAATAGAACGAGGGAAAAGGAAAAACACAGCCAGTCCAGAAAGGAGCAGACAGACAAACACAGAAGCCATCACATAGAGTTTTCTGGAAAAAAAAAAAAGGAAAGTGAGATATTTAAACATACATGCATCAAAAATTACATAGTGAAACATTCAGAGAAGACATTTTCATTTTCAATTTTTTTCCTATTATACCAGTAGGAAAAGATGTATGATTTTTTTCTTTTTAACCATCTTTTTACATTGTAAAAGTATTGAATAGAGTAGATTTGAATCTATTAAGCATTAAAATATTCTTCTTAAAAGACATATTCATCTTTTTGGAGACAAAAATTTCAGGCTTATTATAGATAGAACATTTACCGTGGTGATCCCAAAGCAGGCTGCTCATTAGAATCAAACTGCGGTGCTTTATAAAAGTATATATTTCAGGACCCCCTGATGAATTTATTGAAGTGGAATTTTCACATGTGTGTGAAAATCTGTGGTTATTTTATCAACCAGATATACAGTTAGAATCAATTGTTTCAGTTGGTTTCAATTTTTAGAAACTGCTCTTTTTTACTTTTAATACAATCTTTTAAGTGATATTAAAAAAAGAAGGACATGATCTAAAGTCTAAACAACAGAAATATATACATGTACACACAGGTATCTAATTTGCTTACCTGCTTCCGCTTCAAAGTTCTGTCCCAAACTCTGAAGGTAATCAGTTTTGTTAGTCTATAGTTTATCATTCTATTGTCTCTCTCTCCTTGTGCATGCATGTATGTGTTTTCAAAAAACATGTGCTTTGGATATCATGCTATAGTAAAATACAGTTCTTCCTCACTCCATTTTACCATATAGATACAGTGTAACTTCTTCTACTAATCCCTTACTAGTGGCCATTTACATTATTTCTAGTTTTTGGTAAAATAAATACTGCTGCTGCTGCTGCTGCTGCTGCTGCTGCTAAGTCGCTTCAGTCGTGTCCGACTCTGTGCGACCCCACAGATGGCAGCCTATCAGGCTCTGCCGTCCCTGGGCACAGTGAATAATGTGTGCAAATGCTACTCACTGTATTTGACAGTAATCCTTAGAATAAATTTTTCAAAGTAGAATTCCTGAGCCAAAAGGTAAATGTGTATGTAATTTTGACAGATAAGGCCCGATTTCCCCTTCAGTAGTAAGGCACAAGTGTGCTTGTTTTCACACAGTATTGCCAACAAAATAACACTCAAAATTTTGGACTTCTGCTCATCTGATACACAAGAAATGGTACCTCAATTGTTCCAATTTGCATTTCTCCTATGAGTGAGATTTAACATCTTTTCATATGTTTAAAAGATACTTGCTTTTCTTCCTTGTGAACTGGCTGTTTACAGATCTTACTTTTTGTATGGTTAGCCTTTTTCTTCCCAAACTGTGAAACTCTAGAGTAAGGATACTGGACCTCTAATAATAATTTGCAAATACCACTTCTTAGTTTGCTATTTGTATCCTGACTTGATCTGCATCTTGTTTTTGCTTTCATCTCTTAAAAGTTAACCTACACTTTTATTAACTCTTTATATTTTATCCAAATTTATTAATCTATTCTTCAGTTCAGTTCAGTTGCTCAGTCGTGTCCGACTCTTTGCAACCCCATGAATTGCAGCACATCAGGCCTCCCTGTCCTTCAGCAACACCTGCAGTTCACTCAAACTCATGTCCATCAAGTCGGTGATACCATCCAGCCATCTCATCCTCTGTCGTCCCCTTCTCCTCCTGCCCTCAATCTCTCCCAGCATCAGAGTCTCTTCCAATGAGTCAGCTCTTCGCATGAGGTGGCCAAAGTACTGGAGTTTCAGCTTTAGCATCATTCCTTCCAAAGAACACCCAGGGCTGATCTCCTTTAGAATGCACTGGGTGGATAACCTTGCAGTCCAAGGGACTCTCAGGAGTCTTCTCCAACACCACAGTTCAAAAGCATCAATGCTTCAGCGCTCAGCTTTCTTCACAGTCCAACTCTAGCATCCATACATGACTACTGGAAAAACCATAGCCTTGACTAGACGGGCCTTTATTGGCAAAGTAATGTCTCTGCTTTTCAACATGCTATCTAGGTTGGTCATAACTTTCCTTCCAAGGATTAAGTATCTTTTAATTTCATGGCAGCAATCACCATCTGCAAACATCACAGTAATCCAAGTCTATGCCCCAAAGAGTAACACTGAAGAAGCTGAAGTTGAATGATTCTATGAAGACCTTCGGGGCTTCCCTGGTGGCTCAGAGGTTAAAGCGTCTGCCTCCAATGCGGGAGACCTGGGTTCAATCCCTGGGTCGGGAAGATCCCCTGGAGAAGGAAATGGCAATCCACTCCAGTATTCTTGCCTGGAGAATCCCACGAACGGAGAAGCCTAGTAGGTTACAGTCTACGGGGTCGCAAAGTCGGACACGACTGAGCGACTTCACCTTCACCTTCACCTTCATGAAGACCTACAAGACCTTTTAGAACTAACACCCCCAAAAGATGTCCTATTCATTATAGGGGACTGGAATGCAAAGTAGGAAGTCAAGAAACACCTGGGGTAACAGGCAAATTTGGCCTTGGAATATGGAATGAGGCTAATAGAGTTTTGCCAAGAGAACGCACTGGTCATAGCAAACACCCTCTTCCAACAACACAAGAGAATACTCTACACATGGACATGACCAGATGGTCAACACTGAAATCAGACTGATTATATTCTTTGCAGCCACAGATGGAGAAGCTCTATACAGTCAGCAAAAACAAGACTGGGAGCTGACTGTGGCTCAGATCATGAACTCCTTATTGCCAAATTCTTCTCTTACTGGATTCTAAACCAGTTAGGAAAGCTGCTCCACTCTCAGGTTATTAAGAAATTAACTCTAATTTCTTGACATTCTTAACTATCTAGAAGTTATATAATAAAGGGTCAGACTGACTGTTTATAAATCCTAGTTGCATTTTTCTTTCCATGAAGACTTGGCATGCTGATTTACTGCTTATCTGTTTAAAGCATTGTGGTCAAGAAGGAACATGCCAATCTGATTTTCTATCCCTTATAAATTAATCAATCCTTTGCTTGGGCATTCAAAGGGGCTATTGAGTTTTTTGTTATTACCTTTGAAGTCCAGTAATTTCACTAAGATTGGTTATTTCCAAAATTATGGTATGTCTTTTCAGTGTGTAGATTCATGTCTTGTTTTATTTCAAGGAAGTGATCTTGAGTTAAACGTTTTCTCTTTCTTCAGTTTGCCTCCTTTGATATTCTTCAAGACCTCCAGTTAGATTTATGCTCGATCTCCTTGGCTTGTGTTCTGTACCATTTTCTCTCAAGTACATTTCGTTAATTTTTGTTTCTGTGTGCGTGCGCATGGGTGAATGTTTTCACTTCGTCCTTTGTATCTGCTCTAAGTGCACTTTCCAAGGTATCTCTTTGTACTGGGTTCTGTTTGTCTTCATTGCCAAAATTATTTTTCTCTAATTCTTTCCAGGGCCCTGTAGACTCTCTTTTCATATCCTTCTATTGTTTAGTCACTGTATTTCTGAGCTTCTCAACTTTTGACTTTTCTGTTTTACTGTCATAGTTTCTATAGTTTCCTTAATCTCTTTCAGAACACAGAAGTATTAAAGATCTCATCTGCTTTTCTGATAATGCTTTATCATGTTAGTATTTTGATCACTTCTTCTTTTATAAGCTTTACTACCTGTATGCAGATCAGGAAAGAACAGTTAGAACTGGACATGGAAAAACAGATTGGTTCCAAATAGGAAAAGGAGTACGTCAAGGCTGTATATCATCACCCTGCTTATTTAACTTACATGCAGAGTACATCATGAGAAACACTGGGCTGGAAGAAGCACCAGCTGGAATAAAGATTGCCAGGAGAATTATCAATAACCTCAGATATGCAGATGACACCACTCTTATGGCAGAAAGTGAAGAAGAACTAAAGAGCCTCTTGGTGAAAGTGGAAGAGGAGAGTGAAAAAGTTGGCTTAAAGCTCAACATTCAGAAAACAAAGATCATGGCACTGGGTCCCAACACTTCATGGCAAATAGATGGGGAAACAGTGGAAACAGTGGCTGACTTTATTTTATCTGTAATCAGATAGTGATTGCAGCCATGAAATTGAAAGATGCTTACTCCTTCGAAGGAAAGTTCTGATCAACCTAGATAGCATATTAAAAAGCAGAGACATTACTTTGTCATCAAAGGTCCGTCTAGTCAAGGCTATGGTTTTTCCAGTGGTCATGTATGGATGTGAGAGTTGGACTATAAAGAGGGCTGAGCGCAGAAGAACTGATGCTTTTGAACTGTGGTGTTGAGGACTCTTCAGAGTCCCGTGGACTGCAAGGAGATCCAACCAGTCCATCCTAAGGGAAATCGGTCCTAGGTGTTCACTGGAAGGACTGATGTTGAAGCTGAAACTCCAGTATTTTGGCCACCTGATGTGAAGAGCTGACTCATTTGAAAAGACCTTGATGTTGGGAAAGATTGAAGGCAAGAGGAGAAGGGGATGACAGAGGATGAGATGGTTGGATGGCATCACCAACTTGATGGACATGGGTTTGGGTAGCCTCCAGGAGTTGGTGATGGACAGGCAGGCCTGGCATGCTGCAGTTCATGGAGTCGCAAAGAGTCAGACACAACTGAGCGACTGAACTGAACTTTTGTATGATGCTTGACTGTAATCTGGTGTTTTTTTTTATGATCATATTTAAATTAGATACATTTTTGTACTTTTAAGAGAAGTTGCCATTTTGTGTGGGGAGGATGGGCCAGGATTGCTTTCATAGCTTCACTCTTCAAGGACTCCATGCTCTGTTGCTACACAAAGTACTAGATGGTCTCTATGTATATCCACTTCTATAGTTTTGAGACTCTCTGTATAGTTTCTGAACCTCTTCTTTTATCACTATTCTTGTTCTATACAACTTGGATTCTACTGTCAGTAATTTTTTTCCTTAGGTTGTATCTTCCTTTTTGTAGTTTATGTTAAGTTTCCTTAAGGTCTTTGAGGACTTAGGATGGCCCAATTCCTTTAGATTTTCTCAAGGCCTCTCTGTGTATCTCTGTGGACTTTTGTGCATTCTCTCCAAGTTAGAGTTTTTAGATTTTCTATGTTAACAGAATATTCTCAGAGGAAATTCACTGGAAGTCTTCTGAGTGGGGGCCTCTTCTCTTGGGATAAAGTATTTACTTTGTCCAAGGGCTCTTAGGAACTCTCCTTTTGCGTTTCATCACAACTTCCACAAAGCTGCCAAGCACTTTTAGATCCTTATGTCATCATGGTATGAACAACGATATTTATTCTAAAGTTAGTGGGAATACCTTAACACCCATTTTTGATGAAAATGTTGTCTCTGTGTAACTGAGACCTAATTGCTCTTTCAGGTCTATCTGTTTTAACAGATTTAAGAAAATTTAGATACTACACTGCTTCAACAGATTTAAGAAGATTTAGATACTACACTGCTTCTAAGAACTTATGCAATCAGGAATCATTTTTATTTTCTAATGACATAATGGATATAATGGCATAACTTAACCTGATACTATTTTTCCTTTTAATAGTCTTAACTAAAATACCTATTTATACATATTTGCAAAGCAAAATATTGTTTTAAAAATTGCCATTTTCTTATGATTACTTACGTTCTTCTTGGCCTTAATCTCTGATCACTGTATGGAATCAATGCCACCAGTTGGTTTTCTTGTCCTAAAAGAATTAGATTTAGAAATGTATTAACATGATTAATTAAAAGTATAATGGCTCCTCATCAAAGTCTGGTTTGGAAAGAACACAATACCATCTGGCTCTCATCTCATTCCTTTATTAAATTCTCTCAAAATCTTCAAAAATTATCCAGTAGCAGCTGAGTTCCAAAGCAGACACTATGTTTTTTTTCATACCTGAATTTCTAGCTATTCAAAATAATATGAAGAATGAGAAAGATTAATTCTTTCTTCCACTGGGGGGTAAAAATCACAAAGTCCAGGGTTTCAGATCTGAAATTTACCAGGCTTTCCTTCACCCAGTTCTCCATTAAGATTTCAATTGGGTTATCTGAATGAGAGCAGAAGCAGCATAGTGTTACCACTGTGTACTGAAACCCCTATAACTACAAAGGTTCTTAAAGTATTCCCCTTGAAAACCAAAACTGACATATATTAACTCTCAGGCTTCGAGAACCCAAACGTATACATACCCTTCCAGGAAGGACTCTTTCAGGTCACACCTCTCTCTGTATTAAGTTACTTCAAAATTCAATATTTCTTTCTTGGGTTGGTGGATCAGATGGTAAAGAATGTGCTTTCAGTGCAGGAGACCCAAGTTCGACCCCTGATTTGGGATGATCCCCTGGAGAAGGGAATGGCTACCCACTCCAGTATTCTTTCCTGGAGAATTCCATGAACAGAGGATTCTGGCAGGCTACAGTCCATGGGGTCACCAAAGCATCAAACATGACTGAGAGGCTAACACTTTAACTTAATGAATAAATGGACCTCTAAATGCCAATTTTCCAATTTTATGAAAACTTGGTTCTTCATATTAACTATCAAAGCCCCACAAATTCTCTTTTAAAGCTTTCCAAATTACTTTTGTTATACCTCCCTGCCCCCTCCACAAGTCTCCCCTCATCCATACTTCCCCTACTGTATTCACATATAAATATGTATCTGTGTATGTGTATGTCCACGTATCCTATTTGGTGCTATTCATCTGTTTAAATGGCTACTGATTAAAACTAACCCTTTAGCTACTATGCCTGTATCTACACAGCTAAAAGTAGATAGAGAAAAACAGTCTCATTTTAGATCACTAATTTCAAGTGGCCTTTAATAATGCCAACACTTTCACTATACTTCCCGAGTTCATACTCTCAACCTGACTCTCCCAAAGTACAATTTCATAACTTCAACTTTCTCTTCAAATCTCCAATATCTTCATGGGAAAGATTGAAGGCAAGAGGAGAAGGGGATGACAGAGGATGAGATGGTTGGATGGCATCACCAACTTGATGGACATGGGTTTGGGTAGCCTCCAGGAGTTGGTGATGGACAGGCAGGCCTGGCATGCTGCAGTTCATGGAGTCGCAAAGAGTCAGACACAACTGAGCGACTGAACTGAACTTTTGTATGATGCTTGACTGTAATCTGGTGTTTTTTTTTATGATCATATTTAAATTAGATACATTTTTGTACTTTTAAGAGAAGTTGCCATTTTGTGTGGGGAGGATGGGCCAGGATTGCTTTCATAGCTTCACTCTTCAAGGACTCCATGCTCTGTTGCTACACAAAGTACTAGATGGTCTCTATGTATATCCACTTCTATAGTTTTGAGACTCTCTGTATAGTTTCTGAACCTCTTCTTTTATCACTATTCTTGTTCTATACAACTTGGATTCTACTGTCAGTAATTTTTTTCCTTAGGTTGTATCTTCCTTTTTGTAGTTTATGTTAAGTTTCCTTAAGGTCTTTGAGGACTTAGGATGGCCCAATTCCTTTAGATTTTCTCAAGGCCTCTCTGTGTATCTCTGTGGACTTTTGTGCATTCTCTCCAAGTTAGAGTTTTTAGATTTTCTATGTTAACAGAATATTCTCAGAGGAAATTCACTGGAAGTCTTCTGAGTGGGGGCCTCTTCTCTTGGGATAAAGTATTTACTTTGTCCAAGGGCTCTTAGGAACTCTCCTTTTGCGTTTCATCACAACTTCGACAAAGCTGCCAAGCACTTTTGGGTCCTTATGTCATCATGGTATGAACAACGATATTTATTCTAAAGTTAGTGGGAATACCTTAACACCCATTTTTGATGAAAATGTTGTCTCTGTGTAACTGAGACCTAATTGCTCTTTCAGGTCTATCTGTTTTAACAGATTTAAGAAAATTTAGATACTACACTGCTTCAACAGATTTAAGAAGATTTAGATACTACACTGCTTCTAAGAACTTATGCAATCAGGAATCATTTTTATTTTCTAATGACATAATGGATATAATGGCATAACTTAACCTGATACTATTTTTCCTTTTAATAGTCTTAACTAAAATACCTATTTATACATATTTGCAAAGCAAAATATTGTTTTAAAAATTGCCATTTTCTTATGATTACTTACGTTCTTCTTGGCCTTAATCTCTGATCACTGTATGGAATCAATGCCACCAGTTGGTTTTCTTGTCCTAAAAGAATTAGATTTAGAAATGTATTAACATGATTAATTAAAAGTATAATGGCTCCTCATCAAAGTCTGGTTTGGAAAGAACACAATACCATCTGGCTCTCATCTCATTCCTTTATTAAATTCTCTCAAAATTTTCAAAAATTATCCAGTAGCAGCTGAGTTCCAAAGCAGACACTATGTTTTTTTTCATACCTGAATTTCTAGCTATTCAAAATAATATGAAGAATGAGAAAGATTAATTCTTTCTTCCACTGGGGGGTAAAAATCACAAAGTCCAGGGTTTCAGATCTGAAATTTACCAGGCTTTCCTTCACCCAGTTCTCCATTAAGATTTCAATTGGGTTATCTGAATGAGAGCAGAAGCAGCATAGTGTTACCACTGTGTACTGAAACCCCTATAACTACAAAGGTTCTTAAAGTATTCCCCTTGAAAACCAAAACTGACATATATTAACTCTCAGGCTTCGAGAACCCAAACGTATACATACCCTTCCAGGAAGGACTCTTTCAGGTCACACCTCTCTCTGTATTAAGTTACTTCAAAATTCAATATTTCTTTCTTGGGTTGGTGGATCAGATGGTAAAGAATGTGCTTTCAGTGCAGGAGACCCAAGTTCGACCCCTGATTTGGGATGATCCCCTGGAGAAGGGAATGGCTACCCACTCCAGTATTCTTTCCTGGAGAATTCCATGAACAGAGGATTCTGGCAGGCTACAGTCCATGGGGTCACCAAAGCATCAAACATGACTGAGAGGCTAACACTTTAACTTAATGAATAAATGGACCTCTAAATGCCAATTTTCCAATTTTATGAAAACTTGGTTCTTCATATTAACTATCAAAGCCCCACAAATTCTCTTTTAAAGCTTTCCAAATTACTTTTGTTATACCTCCCTGCCCCCTCCACAAGTCTCCCCTCATCCATACTTCCCCTACTGTATTCACATATAAATATGTATCTGTGTATGTGTATGTCCACGTATCCTATTTGGTGCTATTCATCTGTTTAAATGGCTACTGATTAAAACTAACCCTTTAGCTACTATGCCTGTATCTACACAGCTAAAAGTAGATAGAGAAAAACAGTCTCATTTTAGATCACTAATTTCAAGTGGCCTTTAATAATGCCAACACTTTCACTATATTTCCCGAGTTCATACTCTCAACCTGACTCTCCCAAAGTACAATTTCATAACTTCAACTTTCTCTTCAAATCTCCAATATCTTCTTCCCTGTCCTTACGCTCAGTTCACGATGCGGCAAAGACACATGGATGGCCACCAAGCTGCTGCCACCACCACATCCACCCACCCACCCGCTTGTGCATCCAGGCACCCTACCTCCCCTCCTCCTGCTGGGAGTAAACTGGCTGTCCTCCTCTGGGGGAGCCCATTGTGCGTGTGCACTGTAATACTCCTTGCCACCTGCATTAACAGTGTTCTCTGGATCAGGCTCATCAGCGGACAAACACATTATCCATTCCATCTTCAAAAAATTCTTCTCCTGACCTTACAGTCCCCTCTAGCTATCACTTTTCTCTCCTCTCCTGTACAGCAAAACTCAAAGAAATGCTATTTTTTGACTATATAACTTTGCACCTCCTATGCACTCCTGATCCCACTCTACACATATTATGCATTCCTTTGCTACCAAAACTGCTCTTTTAAAAGGTCTCTGGCCTCTAAATTACCAAATCCCAAGGTCAGTTCTAAGTCCTCACATTATCTGATCAGCATTATCTAACATAGTTGACTGACTTCTCCTCCACCAAGGAGTACATTTTTCTCATTTATCTTCAAGGATACCACAGACAAAGGGATTTCCTGTTTCTCCTCTAGCTGCTGTTTTTAGTATCCTTTGCTAATTCTTTCTCATGTCACTGACCTCAAAATGTTGCAATGCTCCAAGGTTCAGTGCTAAAGTCTCTTCTGATTTCTATTCAACACTGACAACCTTGGTGCTCTCATTCAATTCAGCTTTAAGTATCATCTCTACACGGATATGCCTCCATGCTAGGCCTATCACTTGAATTTCCGGCCATTAGTATAACTAACTTCTTACTAAACATATCCACTCAGATGTCAAAAGTACATCTCCAGTTTTATATATCTAAAACTGAACTCCTGCTCTCTCCCCTGACATATACTCAAACCTTTTCTCTATATTAATAAGTGGCTACTCCATTCCTCCAGCTGCTCAGACAAAAACATCTTCAAGATCATCCTTCACCTCACTATCCACAATCCACATCCAGACAGCCAAAAATGCCTACTGGCTATACTTTGAAAATATATCTAGATTGCAAAAATGAGACTTCAGCCCTCCCCAGGCCCCCAGTCTGGTGCATTAATACCTTTAACTACAATAATCCTTTAATTCTCAAATAGCTACTACCTCTGCAAAGGTATTGTCATTCTGGTCTTCCCCTCAGCATCTCTCCAGGGTCAAATATTGACTTCAGTCAAGCAGTAAATGAGAACAGTACAAGGTTTTTAAAATTATTTCTCCTTACTTCCATTGCTACTAAAGTAACCTACAAACAGCACATGAGGATTACTCCCTACTGACTCCCCCTATGACAAGGCACAAATTGATTTTTTTTCCTATATGGCTCATCTTCATGTATCATCCCTCTTCATGTAGTTCCTTTAAAAAAGAACTAATTAGCACGTGACCAGCTTATTATTATTCTTTAAACAACAAATTAAAAGTATTCAGTCACCACATTACTTATCCTAACACCCACTATAGCAAAGCAACTGTGACCTGATCTTTATTGATACCAAATAGGACTAAAAGTTTACAGTCAAGACATGCTGCTTATCTGCTATAATTTCAGGTGGGAAAGAAAAAAATACTGGAGGTAGAAGGATGGTTTTCATTACTGCTTTAGGATCTCTAATTAAAATCTTTAGGTTTGTGTCCTTCTGACAGAAGATAACTGATAGGAAGTTTTAATTTTAATTCTGTCTTTTAAAACATAAACGGTTGTGCTTAGACCCATGAGTTTCAAAGTAATTGTGAAAATTCCTGGAATTATTCTTTAATGGAGAAACGGTGCAATAACACATACCCCTAGGAATTCTTCCTGTTCCTTGACAAGTGGGGCAAGTGACACTATCTCTTCCTGTAAATTCCACATATGGAAACTGAGAGACATCTCCACTTCTTCCATCTTCATTATGGACTTCACCATTAACCAATCCATTCCTTATATTTTCAGTTGATGTAATGCCATCATAACCATCTTCTTTATTTGAATGTAAAGGCAAATGAGAAAAAGACTTGCCCATGTCTAAGAAAAAGAAAAAAATCTTACAGTAAACTTCAGTTTTAAAAAAAGTATACTTAAAAACATTACAGGATATTTATACTCATCAAATTAATTAAAATAACCCTCAAGGGAGTATTCAAACTACTATTTGGGTTGGAATTATATTCAATCAAAATAATGTCTCAAATAAAGCAGCCATTTACTAGAGTCCAAAAGTGCTTTTCTAACAAAATATCATGAAATGATATCATATCAAACTTGGGATGAGAAAGGGTTTTCAAACAACAGTAAAATTGGACAGAAGTCTACACTTTCTTAAGAGTTCTCTGAAAAGAAACACATGTGCTTCACTTTTCTTACAATAAAACAAAAACATGTTTTACCTTTAAAACAGCAGCAAAACAAAAGTTGCTTTGGGCAGATTACAGCTAGGTATCACCCGGTAGTGTCAAAGTAGTATTTTTCAACCTTTTAAAATTCATGCCCTTATGTGATAGACAAAATCCACAGTCTTTCTCACACTCACATTTCTAGCTTTAAACATTTGCAACAACAAAAAAATACAAAAAACAAACCTCCAGATTTTTTCTTTCATTCAACAGTTGGTGAAAGTTAAAATTAAGAAATTAATATTCCAAAATATTGACTATAATTCACCAATACAAAGCAGCAAAATTTAGAACATTAATTTCAAATTTTTAGGATAACAGTATCAAAAATGCAGGTGGGAAATTAAATAAAATTTAAAGACAAACAAAAATAGGAAGTGCTAGTACCTATATCAAAAGAACATCCACAGGTAAGTAATGCAGTAAGACTGAAGTTGAAGTCACACAAGTTTTAGTATTAAAAAAAATTTTTTTAAGCCATATAATTTAATCTGTTGATATTCTGGGCACAAATTAACAAAGGGAGAAAGCAGAATTGAAAAACAATCCACTTCTGTTTCTAAACGTGACCATATATTTTCTATCATTTTCCTAAAACAGATTATTAAAGGCATTCACATAAAAAAAATATGTCTTTAAAAATGCTCGTTGTTTTTAATAAGAAAAACTGACCCTCAAAATAATTCAACTTATCTTATTCTATGAAGAAAAGTCTACTTTTTAAAACTTGTATGCGATCCATGTGTTGGGGTCACTCAAACACAGGGTAAACAGCAGGATAAAAAACTAGTGGACAAACTTAAAATTTCAGAATGATGAATAAAATGCTTGTTTTCAATATCAAAAATAAATTTATGTACACACTGCCCATTAAGTTCAAAAACATAAATAACTTATGACTTCTAAAAACGCATATATTTCTCTGGATTTTGCTCAAAGACATTTAACGCAAGCCAAACCAATACTTGCCAGTCACAGGTGGTTCAGGGGAGAATTAACATCACTGACCCCACACACTTTGACCTTGGGCTTATTTGGAATACTAGATGACCAGGGATCAGGGCGCCAAACCCACCCTTTTAGGATCTCAGTTAACACAACAGAGGTGTAGGGTGCCTCTCACTCTAATGACTTAAAGGGAAAAGACACAGAAGGCAAAAAAATAAAACAAGAGGCTCTCTCAGTCGGAGTCTGTTTTCTATCCTTATGTAACAGCTGCCTTAGAGTCGGCGTGGGACTGGTGTTTGTTTCATCAAGGTTAATGGACAAGGGCCAGGCTTTGTCAGGTACTGCCCATTCCTGCCCTCCCTACTGGATTTTCTTCAAAGTGCTGCTAAGTTTAACCACTTTTATTCTTGGAGACTTATAAAGAGGTACTAGGCCCCTGTGCTCAATACATTTGTTTTTAAATCAAAATCCGTTCATTTACCTAAGAGCAACACGAATATTAGGCTTATTATGGAAGCGGGGAGAAAAAGTACAGGACTCCATCCAATTTAAATAGGTCCTGAGCTTCTAAACGAAAGCAGTCGGCGCCTTTCGTAAGCCTGCCGACTCTGGAAAGGTTAAAGATGAAATACAGGCAGTCGGACAAGAATACTGAAAAAGGGCAGAAAGAACTAAGAGCTGCCAGCCGCTCGAGGCGTGGGGGCCTGGTATCTTCCCCGTGCACCGGGCTTGCACCGAAGCCCGGAGTCCCCTGGTAGAAGGCTGGGCCGGGGGAAGAGGAGCTGACACACCTCCATCGCCCGGCCCGGAGCGCCTCTCTGCCCCGCAGCCTCCCCTCCGCCACCTCCTCCTCCGGCTCGGCTCTTTCCGGGGCACCCGCTCGGCCCCCACTGGTGAAGGGGACCTGGGGGCTGCGCGTCCCGGGTCTCTCACCGGCACGCGGGGTGCTGCGCAGTCCCGAGCAGCTCCGGCTCGGACAGGCCCGAGGGCAGGGTCACGGAGTCCGCAGTCCCGGATGGTGGGGCGGGAGCGACGGGTCTGCAGCGCTGGGTCCCCGCGGGGTCGGGGTGGGGGTGGGGCAGCACCACCACGGCATCAGCTGAGGCCCGTCGCCGTCGCTGCAACCTGCGCCCGCGCCTGCGCAGAGCGCTCCTGCTGGGGCCGTGGTGTTGGTGGTGGTGGTGATGGGGGCAGTGTGTGTGTGTGTGTGTGCGCGCGCGCGCGTGCTGTGGCCCGGAAGCGCGCACTACGCCTGCGTCCTTCCTC
>SJYT01021349.1:2124-54385 GCA_006410635.1 Cephalophus harveyi
GAACTGAGAACTTCCAGATGTTCAAGCTGGATTTAGAAAAGGCAGAGGAACCAGAAATCAAATTGCCATAATTCATTGGATCATCAAAAAAGCAAGAGAGTTCCAGAAAAACATCTACTTCTGCTTCATTGACTACACAAAAGCCTTTGTGTGGATCACAACAAACTGTGGAAAATCCTTAAAGAGATGGGAACAACAGAAAACCTAACCTGCCTCCTGAGAAACCTGTATGTAGGTTAGGAAGCAGCAGTTAGAACTGGACGTGGAACAACAAACTGGTTCCAAATAGGGGAAGGAGGACGTCAAGGCTGTATATTGTCACCCTGCTTATTAAACTTATATGCAGAGCACATCGTGAGAAACACTGGGCTGGATGAAGCACAAGCTGGAATATTTCCGGGAGAAATATCAATAACCTCAGATATGCAGATAATACCACCCTGATGGCAGAAAAGATGTGTATAAGAGACAGTCTTATGGCTGAGTGATATTCCATTGTATGTATACACACACACACGCACACACACACACATATGTACACATTACAGCTACTTGTAAAGAAATGAGATTAGAATATTTCCTCACATTATATATGACAATAAACTCAAAATGGACTAAAGGCCTAAATGTAAGACCAGAAACCATAAAACCCCTAGAAGAGATCATAGGCAGAACACCTTTTGACATTTATCTTACCAATAATTTTTTGTATCTTCTTAAAGCAAAAGAAATAAAAGCAAAAATGAAAAATCGGACCTAATTAAACTTAAAAGCTTTTGCATAGCAAAGAAAATCACCCACAAAATAAAAAGACAACCTTCTGAATGCAAGAAACTATTGGTATGACCAACAAGGCATCAAGATCCAAAACACATAAAGAGCTCATTCAGTGTAGTCGCCAAGTCATATCTGACTCTTTGCAGCCCCATGGACTGTAATACTCTGGGCCTCCCTGTCCGTCACCAACTCCCAAAGCTTGCTCAAACTCATGTCCATCGAATTGGTGATGCCATCCAACCATCTCATCCTCTGTCATCCCCTTCTCCTCCTGCATTCAATCTTTCCCATCATCAGGGTCTTTTCCAAGGAGTCAGTCCTTCTCATCAGGTGGCCAAAGTATAGGAGTTTCAGCTTCAACATCAGTCCTTCCAATGAATATTTGGGACTGATTTCCTTTAGGATGGATTGGTTGGATCTCCTTGCAGTCCAAGGGACTCTCAAGAGTCTTCTCCAACACCACAGTTCAAAAGCGTCAATTAGTCGGCACTCAGTTTTCTTTACAGTCCAACTCTCACATCCATACATGACTACTGGAAAAACCATAGCTTTGACTAGATGGACCTTTGTTGGCAAAGTAATGTCTCTGCTTTTTAATATGCTGTCTAGGTTGGTCGTAGCTTTTCTTCCAAAGAGCAAGCGCCTTTTAATGTCATGGCTGCAGTCACCATTTGCAGTGATTTTGGAGCCCAAGGCAATAAAGTCTGTCAGTGCCATGAAGAGATGTGACCAGATCCCATAATCTTAGCTTTTTGAATGTTGAGTTTTAAGCCAGCTTCTTCACTTTTCTCTTTTACTTTCATCAAGAGGCTCTTCAGTTCCTCTTTTCTTTCTGCCATCAGGGTGGTATTATCTGCATATCTGAGGTTATTGATATTTCTCCCGGAAATATTCCAGCTTGTGCTTCATCCAGCCCAGTGTTTCTCACGATGTGCTCTGCATATAAGTTTAATAAGCAGGGTGACAATATACAGCCTTGACGTCCTCCTTCCCCTATTTGGAACCAGTTTGTTGTTCCACGTCCAGTTCTAACTGCTGCTTCCTAACCTACATACAGGTTTCTCAGGAGGCAGGTTAGGTTTTCTGTTGTTCCCATCTCTTTAAGGATTTTCCACAGTTTGTTGTGATCCACACAAAGGCTTTTGTGTAGTCAATGAAGCAGAAGTAGATGTTTTTCTGGAACTCTCTTGCTTTTTTGATGATCCAATGAATTATGGCAATTTGATTTCTGGTTCCTCTGCCTTTTCTAAATCCAGCTTGAACATCTGGAAGTTCTCAGTTCACCTACTGTTGAAGGCTCACTTGGAGAATTTTGAGCATTCCTTTGTTAGCCTGTGAGATGAGTGCAATTGTGCGGTAGTTTGAAGATTTTTTGGCATTGCATTTCTTTGGCATTGGAATGAAGACTGACCTTTTCCAGTCCTGTGGCCACTGCTGAGTTTTCCTGGCATATTGAGTGCAACACTTTCACAGCATCATCTTTAATGACTTGAAATAGCTCTACTGGAATTGCATCACCTCCACTAGCTTTGTTCTTAGTGATGCTTCCTAAGGCTCACTTGGCTTCAGACTCCAGATGTCTGGGTCTAGGTGAGTGATCACATCATCATGGTTATCTGTGTCATGAAGATCTTTTTTTGTATAGTTCATGCTCAATGTCAAAAAAGCTCATATCAAAGAGCTGATACTCAATATAAAAAAAAGAACCCAATTTAAAAAATTAACACAATAGCCAAACAGACATTTTCCAAAAGAAGATCCACAAATGGCCAACAGGCACATGAACCAAAGAAGCTCTACAGGGTTAATCATAAGAGAAGTGTGAATCACAGCCACAGCGAGACTTCAGCTCACATCTGTCAGAACGGCTATCATCACAAGTCTATAAATCACAGATGTTGGCAAGGATGTGCAGAAAAGGGAGCCCTAGTACACTGCTGATGGGATTCCTAATTGGTGCAGCTGTTATGGAAAATCCGTATGGAGTTTCCTTAGAAAACTGAAAGTAGAACTAGGATATTAACCAGCAATTCCACTGCTGTGCATGTGCCTGAAGAAAACAAAAGCACAAGTTTGAAAACATAGGTGCACCATAAAGTTTTTAGCGGCACTATTTACGATAGTCAAGATACAGGAGCATCCTAAGCACCCATCAACAGGTGACTGGATAAAGAAAATGTGGTATATTCATATTTATACATGATATTCAGTTCAGTTCAGTTCAGTCGCTCAGTCGTGTCCGACTCTTTGCGACCCCATGAATCGCAGCACGCCAGGCCTCCCTGTTCATCACCATCTCTCGGAGTTCACTCAGACTCACATCCGTTGAGTCAGTGATGCCATCCAGCCATCTCATCCTCGGTCGTCCCCTTCTTCTCCTGCCCCCAATCCCTCCCAGCATCAGAGTCTTTTCCAATGAGTCAACTCTTCGCATGAGGTGGCCAAAGTACTGGAGTTTCAGCTTTAGCATCATTCCTTCCAAAGAAATCCCAGGGTTGATCTCCTTCAGAATGGACTGGTTGGATCTCCTTGCAGTCCAAGGGACTCTCAATTACTCAGCCATAAAAGTGAATGGAATTCTGCCCTTTGCAACAATGTGGATGAACCTAGAGAGTGTTAAGTTTACTGATATAAGTCAGACAAAGACAAATACTCTGTTATCACTTATATGTGAAATCTAAAAAATAGATGTGTGTAACAAGATAGAAACAGACTCACAGATAATAGATAACTATTGTTTTCCAGTGAGAAGAAGGAAGTGGGAGATAAGGGTAAGGAATTTAGAGACACAAATTATCATATATAAAATAAATAACAAGGATATATTGTACAGCACATGGAAATGAGACATAATTTTGTAATAACTTTAAATGGAGCACAATCTATAAACATATTGAATCACTATGTTGTACATATGAAACTAAAACAAGATTGTAAATCAGCTATACTTCAATTTAAAAAATAACAACGTTATCTGGTAACCCACTACTGTGGAATGCAGAGTACGCACGCACACAAAGCCATCTTCCAGAGAATACGGTTTAAGAGCAGCTATGATGCAGTAACAGAACCAACGTCTGAAAGAGCAAGGCCCTTTAAAAAAAAGACAATTTGTTCACTATTTCACACAAAATGTATAAAATCATTAATTCAAGGGCATACAAATACTAAGAGCATAAACACATTTTCCAAAAGCAGTGGACAAGTTAATGAGCCGTGCTCACGTGTTCCTGTGAAAGGAGGCATCCAGGCGGCGGATGGATGGAAGGCAGATCAGTCCAGGAATGGCACATTCAGCTACTGGACGCTAACAGAGCTCTTCTCAATACTTAATTAAGCAGTTCTGATTGTTCTGTGAGTATGAGAAAATGCATCTGGAGATTTGCGCCGTCTGGTTCTGCCCTCCCAATTAATCTAGCTACAAATGGTCTTTAGCCAACTCATTTTTTCATTATTAAGAGGACAAATCATAGCATAGTATGAACTAGAAGTAATTCAGCATGGAAAATACATTAAAACTTAAGTGGAGTTGAAAATAAATTCACATAAATCTTGAGAGCAAATTTGCTTCCTGTTTCAAGACCCTTGCGTTGCCAGGGGGTTGATAGTGAAAGTGGAAGCTGCTCAGTCGAGTCTGACTCTTTGCCACCCCAGGAGCTATACAGTCCATGGGATTCTCCAGGCCAGAATACGGGACTGGGTAGTCTTTCCTTTCTCCAGGGGATCTTCCCAACCCAGGGATCGAACCCATTTCTCCTGCATTACAGGTGGATTCTTTATCAGCTGAGCCACAAGGGAAGCCCAAGAATACTGGAGTGGGTAGCCTATCACTTCTTCAGGGGATTTTCCCAATCCAGGAATCGAACCAGGGTCTCCTGCATTGCAGGCAGATTCTTCAGCAACTGAGCTATGAGGGACTGATGGGCACAGATTATTCCTATCTCACGTAAGTCTCATTAATAAGGCTGACATTTGGTCACCTGCAAGGGGGTTTGGGATGGCCTCCCACAATCTGCCTCCACCCTTGCTGCTTCAACCAAAAGAGCAAACTGCACCTACATGTCGAGTTGATGTTCAACTACTAATATACGTACTGATAACCAGTTTGTGTGTCTCTGTGTGTGTCTTTCTCTCTCCCTCCTCTGTCTTTTCTTCTCTTTCTCTTCTCTCTCTTATTCTTTATCCCTCTTTCCTTGGTATCAGAGTGGTAGAGAGAGAGAAAGAGAGAGAACCACCTTTCTCTTTCTCCTCCAAAATCATACCTAAAATCTAAATTAAATAAGCATCACTTCATGGGAAATAGAGGGTGACAAGTGGAAGCAATGACAGATTTTATTTTCTTGGGCTCCAAAATCACTGCAGATGGTGACTGCAGGAATTAAAAGATGCTTGCTTTCTGGAAGAAAAGCTAAGACAAAGCTAAACAGTGTAATAAAAAGCAGAGACATCACTTTGCTGACAAAGGTCCATGTAAACAAAGCTATGATTTTTCCAGTAGTATTGTTTGGATGTGATAGTTGGACCATGAAGGCTGAGCACCAAAGAATTGATGCCTTTGATTTGCAGTGCTGGAGAAGGCTCTTGAGACTCCCTTGGACTGAAAGGCGATCAAACCCATCAATTGTGAAGGAAATAAACATATTCATTGGAAGGACTGATGTTGAAGCTGAAGCTCCAATAATACTTTGGCCACCTGATGCGAAGAGCCGACTCATTGAAAAGGACTGTGACACTGGGAAAGATTGAAGGCAAAAGGAGAAGGGGGCAACAGAGGATGAGATGGTTAGGTAGCATCACTGACTCAGTGGACGAGAATTTGAGTAAACTCCAGGAGATAGTGGAGGACAGAGTAGTCTGACATCCTGCAATCCATGGGGCTGCAAGGAAGGAGTCAGATACACCTTCGCAACTAAACAATAACACATATATTTAAAGTTAACAAGTGAATTAAAACTCATTAAATTTCATTTAAAATATTCGTAATTTCATTCTCTCTGCAGATATTAGAGCTTTTATAGGTGATGCATTTTCATTGCATTGAGCAATATTAGTAAACACCCATTTTTAAAATGCTCTGTCTTAAATAGTTTTTTCCTTCCTTCTTTCCTTTATCCCTCCCCTCTCTTTCTTTCTTTTCCTTTTTTTCCCCTACCACCAAAGTGTATTTGGAAAGGAATTTTCTCTTTCATCCCTCTCAAAACGTTATCAAATGCAAACCCCAAGCAACAAAAGTTCTTTTCATAATTTGCTTGTTGAAAGTGGTAGATATTTTGTTGCTTTGTAGTGCTGATGGGAGTGGGGATAGAGGGCTTCTTTTCTCTCTTTTTTAAAAATTCAGTTTATATTCTGTTTTAAATTTTATTTCCTGCTTCTCATGCTTACTGATTTAATAAAGGATTAATATTCAGCATATATAACAAGATATATACAACTCAACATCAAAAAACAAACCACCTGATTTAAAAAATGGGCAGAAGAACTGAACAGACATTTTTCCAAAGAGGAAATACAGTGGCCAACAGGCACATGAAAAGGTGCTCAAGTTTGCTATTCATCAGGGAAGTGCAAATCAAAACCACAGTGAGATATCACCTCATCTCTGCCAGAATGGCTGTCATCAAAAAGCACACAAATAACAAGTCTTAGGATGTGGAGAAAAGGGAACCCTTGTCCACTGTTGGTGGGAATGTACATTGGTGAAGCCACTGTGGAAAATAGTATGGAGTTTTCTCAAAAAAGTAAAAATAGAACTACCATATGACCCCAAAATTCAACTCCTGGGTATATCTTTGAAAAGAAAAACCCCACAATCCTAGTTCAAAAAGATCCATATACCCTTGTGTTCATAACAGCATTGTTTACAATTACCAGGATATGAATCTAATCATCCATCCACAGATGAATGAATAAAGAAGATGGCACCCACCTCCAGTACTCTTGCCTGGAAAATCCCATGGATGGAGGAGCCTGGTAGGCTGTGGTCCATGGGGTCGCGAAGAGTCAGACATGACTGAGTGACTTCCCTTTCACCTTTCACTTTCATGCATTGGAGAAGGAAATGGCAACCCACTCCAGTGTTCTTGCCTGGAGAATTCCAGGGATGGGGGAGCCTGGTGGGCTGCCGTCTATGGGGTCACACAGAGTCGGACACGACTGAAGTGACTTAGCAGCAGCAGCAACAGCATACATATTATGGGCTTCCCTGGTGACTCAGACGGAAAAGCGTCTGTCTGCAATGCAGGAGAGCTGGGTTCGATCCCTGGGTTGGGCAGATCCCCTGGAGAAGGAAATGGCAGCCCATTCCAGGATTCTTGCCTGGAAAATCCCATGAATGGTAGAGCCTGGTAGGCTACTGTCCATGGGGTCACAAAGAGTCGGACATGACTGAGCGACTTCACTTCATATGTATAATAAAATATGTGTCTGTACATATATAGATACATATACAATGGAATACTACTCAGCCATAAGAAAGACTAAAATTTTGCCCTTTGAAGTAATATGGATGGACTTGGAGGGCATTATGCTTAGTGAAATGAATCAGACAGAGGAAGACAAATACTGTATGATATCACTTACATATGGAATCTAAAAATGTAATGAATTAGTGAATATACAAAAAAAGAAGCAGACTCACAGGTGCAGAGAACAAACCAATGGTTATTAGTGGAGAGAAGGGGAAAGGGCAGGATAGAGATGGGGAGGGTAAGCTTGGTGTAAGGTATATTGTCAGATATGCAGGATGTGTTGCACAACACGGAGAATATAGCCAATATTTTGCAATAAGTGTAAATGGAGTATAACCTTTAAAAATTGTATGAAAATTTAAAAATGGGTAAAATATTGAACTTTTATATGTTTCTAAAAGTCAAAGTACACAGAAAGTTAAAACCAGAGAAGAACCATTCCCTCCTGGATGTCTTCATCCTGCGTCCTTTACACTTTGCAGATAATTAACTTGTCTTCCAGTTTCTCCTCCTTGTGTTTCTTTGAAGTCATTTCTTAATTGTCATTAAAGCGTCACCTCTCTTTTCAAAGGGAATGTTAACTTTTCAAAACATCTTCCAGGTAGTGTAACTTTGTCACTTATATTTCTGGAACATTTGTCATCGCACAAAGAAAGCATACTGTTTTTTTTTTTTTGACAACCCTCTTAAGTATTTTATCATTAAAGAGCCAATGAAACTCTATCCTAATAGACAATTTTCCTGGTCACTTATGACTTATTATAAAGTGTTGTGTAGATTTTATTAATACTACCTGTTACAGGTTGTATCAGGCACACTCTAAGGTGGATCCTATGATCAGACCTCCTGGTATACCCTCCCCTGTAAACCTCCTGCCCTTGAGTGTGGCTGGGGCCTGTGGCTTGCTTCTAACCAGCAGAATATGGCAGCGGTGATGAGCTGTCTTGTCTATCATTATATCACACAAGACTGTAACTTCTGACCAGCTAGTGACTGTCTCGACTGACTCTTTATCTCCAGCTGGTTTTAATGAATTAAGCTAATACATGAAGAGGCCCTTGCTGCCAGGAATTGAAGGCAGCCCCCAACTGACAACAAGCAAGTTTCTGAGGCCCTCAGTCTTGCAGCCAGTGAATTACCGAATCCTGCTGACCACAGGTCCTTCCCAGTTGGACCCTGAATGAGACCCCAGCCCTGGCCTTCTCCTCGACTGTAGCCTTGAGAGAAAACCTGCTGCAGCAGACCCAGCTAAGCCATGCCCGAACTCCTGACTCCAGAAGCTATGGGATCATGAACGTGGACTGGTTTAAACCAACATGTTTGTGGTAATTTGTGATGAAGCAATTAATGACAAATGTACAAGTTTTACCTTTATAAATGCAACAACATTTGCTGTAGCTTTTGAAGGATGCAGTAGGTGAATTTCACATGTCGGGCTATTTCTATAATCTTCATGCAGGCTTTTTTAAAAATTCCAATCAAAGAAGCCTCTCCATCGGGGGTTCCATCATGCTGCTTTTCCATCAAGCATTTCTATTTTACAAATTACTCTTATGAAGATGTAGTCTCCAATAAATTTTTCAACTGGTGGCTCTTAAAAAGATGCCGTTTATTATTCATCTCCTTACTGGAATAGAATGTAGCAAATACATAAGTGGAGGTATTGAAACATCTCCTTACTGGAATAGAATCTAGAAAATACTTAAGCTGAAGTATTGGAAACATTTATGCTTTCATCTGATTATACTGCTAATATTCTCTACCACACAATTTATTCTAATACTTTTGTCTTTGAGATTTTAACGTTTCCTAAATCTCTTCCAGATTTGTTGACAAAGGAAAGTGGTTTAATTTACTGGTACGTATCGATTCTTATCTATCTGCTTAGCTATTTCTTTTCCTCAAAGGGTTGAATGGCTGCTTTCCTAATGAGGATTTTGCTACTGAGCAAGAGACTTCAAAGGTAAATTCTAAACAATTATCATTGAGATTAACGGTTATTTTGGAAATATGGAGTATCTAGTAGCTTTAAACACAACAAAGAAAAATTGGACAGTGTCTTTATGTTTAGTTTTTAAGTGTTTTTATTAATCAATGGCATTAATAACTACCAGCACAAGTCTCAATTACACACTAGAATACATTTCACTTTTAAAGGAAAGGGGTCTTAAATCCATGTTGCAGATGCGATGTCCTCCTATGTGATCTTCACCACTCCTCAAACTTGTCAATTCCTAGCCAGAAGACCCTTAAAAAACCCATCCTGTCCCGTCCTTGGACAGAAATGCCCAGTGCCTCCCACCTCATTCTCAGCAAGAGCCCAAATGGTTCCAGATCCCCACGTGACTTTCACTCTCTTCCGTCCCAGTGATTGGACTCCCCTTTTCACTCACTCCTCCCCCACCAGGCTGGCCTCTCAGGTTGAGCGAAGTGAGCTTCTACCGAGGTCTTTGCTGTTGCACTTTTTCCTGCTTGAAGCGCTCTCCCTCCAGTATCCAAAAGATTTATTTCCTTACTTCCTTTACGTGCTGCATGCTAAGTCACTCCGGTTGCTTCAGACTCCTTGCAACATTGTGGCCTGTGGCCCGCCAGGCTCGTCTGTCTGCGGGATTCTCCAGGCATGAATACTGGAGCGGGTAGCCAGGCTCTGCTCTCTTACATCCTTTGGGGTCTGCTCCGATGTCTCCTTAGGAAAGAAGTCTCCCCTTCTATAGCTACATACAGATGTGTATCTACAGGTACATACAGAAACAGCTGTAGGGGTAGACAGATAAAATGGAATAGACAGGTAGATGGAATAGGTAGACAGATAGAGAGAAGGGAGACAGAATAGATGGGTACATAGAATCAATGGACCGCAATTCCCCAGACACTTCTGTCCCTGCCCTGCTCCTTTGCTCCCTGTCTCATCTCTCATATCTGACATTTTATATACGTACTCGCTGTCTCCACCTGAGAGTAGAACAGGTCTGTCCAGTGTTCTCTCCCCCATACCTAGATTGTACCTGGCTTATGGAGGATGCTCAATAAAGAGTGCATTCAAACGGGCTTCTTGATAATAATTGAATTTTTAATTCTTTCTACCTGATTTGGGGTTAAGCTGTCCTTGTTTTTATCATGTGATGTGGTGACAAAGAGGTTACTATAGGGATAGACCGTTTAGCTGTCCTTGGATGGCCTCTGTGCCTGAATACTGAGTTACCTTTCACAGAGAGGGCAAGTGACCTTCTGGTCATCCTCAGAAGGCATTTCTCTACCTGATCTTCTAGGAGGATGTGCTTCCTTGAGCTGAGTGTGTGATGTCAGCCTGTTCCCAAGATGTAGAGTGAAGTCAATGGAACCATCCAGGGAGCCGTGAGCCAAATACACTGTCTTTTCTGCAGTAAGGATGTGCTGGTACCAATAGCAACAACAAACCCCCAAGCCTCGCTTCACTCTAATAAAATGAGACATGCATCCTAGGGGTGCCGGGGTCCAGCCCCGGTGGATCCAGGGTAATTCGAAGCGTGAATGGTGTAGGTGAGGAAAAACTTATTTATTTATTAATATAGAAATATAAGATTAGATTATGAAGAAATAGTGTAGTAGGAAAATTAAGTGGAGAAAAGAGGCTGAATAACTTGGTTTACGTGGAAAACCAATAAAGTTCCAGACAAGGAGCTTGCACCATCTACATTAGGCCACTGGTGTCCGTTTGAGTATCGGACGGTGCCCCGCCTTGGGCTCCCTCTCTTACGGATCTTAGAAGCCAGGGCAAGTAAGTAAACATGGCGAGCCTCCACGCCCCAGATGGGAATTCAGCCTGAAATTAAAGTAAAGAGGAGACACGGGGGAAACCAGTCCTTCCAACGACTTGCCTGGCCTCTATTGTCTAGAAAGGCCTCTTATATCTTTTTGATTGTACATAGAGATCAATGAGTAATACAAAATTATGCAGCATTAGCAGCCCAGACTCTTATCAAAACCAGGCTTTTCTCTCTGCATACCTAGTTGTGTTGGAGAAGGCAATGGCACCCCACTCCAGTACTCTTGCCTGGAAAATCCCATGGATGGAGGAGCCTGGTAGACTGCAGTCCATGGGGTCGCTGAGTCAGACACGACTGAGTGACTTCACTTTGACTTTTCACTTTCATGCATTGGAGAAGAAAATGGCAACCCACTCCAGTGTTCTTGCCTAGAGAATCCCAGGGATGGCAGAGCCCAGTGGGCTGCCATCTGTGGGGTCGCACAGAGTCGGACACGACTGAAGCGACTTAGCAGCAGCAGCAGCATACCAAGTTGTATACACAAGTCTTAGGTGATTTACATCATCTTCTGGCCAAAAAGGCCAATTAACATTTTACAGCCTTTTTCTAATAAGGTTTTGTTAACCAGAAGACTTATTTGTGTTGATCTTCCCAAAGTCTGGTGCCACTCCAGAAAAACACTAAATAAAGTTACATTCTTACATAGCAAAGATACAGCAATTCATAGCAAGTAAAAGGAATACAGTGATTTATAACAAAAGAAAAGTAATTAACTCAAAAGTCTAGTGTTTGCTAACATCAAAACTACTATATATCTTTTTCCATATCCCATTTACATTGATTAACATCCTCCCAGGTGCCTAAAAGATAAAGAATATGGAGGCCTGGCGGCAAACATTAAGTCAACAGTGAAAAACCCTCTACCGATATAATTTTTAACTCTTTAGAAAAGGCTCTGTATCTTTAAGACGCTTTTAAGCTTTGTGCCTCTTGCAGTTGGGGGGCTGTAAGCAATTCACAAGCTGTAAGAGGTCCGGGGGAACCTATTAGGCAAGTTAGAGAGTTATCAGAGGGGGGTTAACTGAAACATCCCTTTCAAATGCAGAAGACTAAAGCCCTGAGTTGACTTTTCCCAGAGTGTGTCAGAAGAGTGGAAAAGCAGAGTACAAAGGCCGGCAGATTTTGGTTTGGGGGTACATGCTTAGGAAATACCAGTGGGAAACCCTGAGATCTGACTCGCCTTGCCCATCAGATCTCTGCTGCATGACCTTGTCACGGGTGGGATTCCTCACGCTGGCTCCCGGCATAGGGGGTCTCAACCAGCTGTTGTCGCATAACAGTCCCTACCCTGGGTTATTAATTGACTTGTCCAGTCTGGGCTTCCCAGGTAGCATAGTGGTAAAAAAAAAAAAAAAACCACCTTCCAATGCAGAAGATGCAGGAGATGTCAGTTCGATCCCTGGGTCAGGACAATCCCCTGGAGGAGGAAATGGCAATCCACTCCAATATTCTTGCCTGGAGAATCCCAGGGATAGAGGAGCCTGGTGGGGTACAGTCCATGGGGTCACAAAAGAGTTGGACATGATTGAGGGAGGCGGCAAGTGAGCGAGCTTGTCCAGACCCTCTTTACATCATGTGGTCTGATCTGTGGTCTTTGCGTTTCTTTCCTATCTGCTCCTCTGATTTCAGTGTCTTCACACTGGCTTTCTCATTGTGTGTATCCTCCTGCCAGGAAAGTTGCCAGCCACCACCTTCCACTGAGGGCATTTTTCCTCTTTCAGGTGTTCCAGTCTGCCTCTAATGGTACTTGGTATCAGTGAACTGTAATTCAGCAAAGCTGTAGTAGGCGGGGGAGGGGAAAATACAACCCCCGCCCCCGCCCCCGGGCCATTCCAGACTTTTGTCTAGAGAAAAATGCCAGGGCCTCCACAATGGTTTGCTAACATTATGGCCTTAGACAAGTCACTTATCATATCTGAAGCTCAAGATTCTTCATATAAAATTGTGGATAATGACATCTGTCTTGTCCCCATAAGACTGCTCTAAGAATCAAAATGAATTCACCGTAAAAGGCAAAGGCCTTGAAAATGTAAACTAATGTCACTGCAGCATTATTCAGAAGGTTCTGCTTTGGCTGTTAGTTCCTTTACTGTAAAATTTGCTTCTTACATTATTTACACACAGCTGGCATTAACAAGTGGCCACTCTTACTATTTAATATTGTCTACATGTATTTTAAAGTCTCCTCCTCCCTTTTCTGTTTTTCCTAAAAGCACGGACATCAGTGGATCTAGATATGCTCCGTTGTTATAACCAAGGATGGATAGACCAGCTATTTGCAGTCCTGGTTTGAAGCAAGCACACAGCTATTTGCCTGGCACAGTCTTCACAGTTTCAAGGTACTTGTCTATTCTGGTCATCTGCAGGATTAGAGGTCCTTCCAGTGAGCACACTGGGATGGAGGGATGCCTGCAGAGTTCAAGGTTAAGGGAGAGCATACATACAACTCTGGGGATGAGTGTATGCACGCATATATCAGCTTTTTACAGATACAGACCCTTCACACTGAAGATAGATGCCACTGGGTACAGAGTCCCACATTTTTATGATACATTAATATTGATCTTGTGTTTGCATAGCAAAGAAAAATGGCTGAACATTTTAATGTAGTGAAATGATTATTGATTCTCAGCACGCAGGCAAGTACATCTGTTTAGTCTTCAGGATTCATTACAGTAAATTAATGGACAAAGAGAAGAGGGGAAGTGTGAGTTTACTGTTTAGAATAAGGGACAATCTTGAGTGTCTGTTAAACCACCACCTCTAGTGAGCTAAGTGAATCTATCTTTATTCACTTTTTCCATGTGTAAGACAGCAGTGCTTACCTTGCACAGAAGTCTTGAAGCTCTGCTCTAAAGCGCAAAGGTCAGACGACAGAATTGATTTCTAGATTTCTCCTAAACAGTCTCTCCTGGCGTGTGATTCTTCACTGGGCAGGGGAAGGCCTGCGTTAAGGCAGGTGGGATGGAGTAAATGTAAAATGAGTGTCAACTTACCTGTCATTGCCTACAACAACCAGTCTGAAATGTATAAAGATGATTCATTGTGCATATATACTGAGAAGAGAAAAGTCAGCCAAGTTTGCACAATGTTCAGTAAGCTGCTGTTTAGTTGATAAGTTGCATCTGACTCTTTGTGACCCCATGGACTGCAACACGTCAGGCTCCCCTGTCCTTCCACTATATCCTGGAGCTTGCTAAAATTCATGTCCATGGAGTCAGTGATGCCATCCAACCATCTCATCCTCTGTCATCCCCTTCTCCTGCCCGCAATCTTTCCCAGCATCAGGATGTTTTCCAAAGAGTCAGCTCTTTGCATCAGGTGGCCAAGTACTGGAGCTTCAGCTTCAGCATCAGTCCTTCCAATGAATAGTCAGGGTTCACCTTCATCAAGAGGTAACCATTTTTATTATGAAATGCAATAAGTACCCTCCTCTATATGACTGAGTTCTGTTCTGAGAGCACTTTCATAAGTCCAATTTGTTCTATGTCCAACACTGTTAACCTAGACATCCTACCTAACAATTGGCTATATATTGCTGCTTTTACACTTGCTTCTGGACATCTGGGCTTGAAATAGAGATGCTGTACAGTCCTGCACAGTAAAGTACACAAAAGCACAACCACTTGTGGAGGATACAGGTGCTTGACAATGTATGCCAGGCAAGTGAACCAACTTGCATGATTGGACATGTGAAAGTTAAACTCTGTTCAAATCTCTGGCCTATATTTCTGTTTTGCTTTCTTTCTATTCTTCTCGATTTATGGGAGCTCTTGATATATTTTGAATATAAGCTCATTGTTGGTTTTATGGGTTGCAAATGCCTTTGTCATCTCCATGACTACACTAAGCTAGTTATTTTTTGGTCTTTAGAAGTTATTTTTTTCTCCACTATGAGCTTGAATTTGAGCAAACTTTGGGAGATAGTGGAGGACAGAGGAGCCTGGCATGCCACAGTCCGTGGGGTCCCAAAGACACATGACTTAGTGACTGAACAATAGTAACAATGAGCTTGGGCATTGTATTAGTTTTCAGTGGCTGCTGTAACAAATTACTACAAATTTGGTGGCTTGAAACAACAGAAATTTATTCTTTCCCACTCAAGAGGCCAGAAGTAAGAAACCAAAGCATTTTCAGGGCTGTGTTTTGGCCTCTTCCGCCTTCTGGTGACGTCCACACCCCTTGGCTTGTGGGTACATCTGCCTCCATCTTCACACTGTCTTCTTCTCTTCTATCTGTTATAAGGACACTTGTCTTTGGATTTAAGGTCCACCTGAATAATCCAGGATAACTCATCTCAAAATCCTTAACTTAATTACATCTGCAAAGACCCTTCACCTAAATACAGTCAGAATCACAGGTTTTAGGAGTTAAGATGTGGACGTAACATTTCGGGGACCACTACTGAATCCACTATCAAAGTTATACATCCACGTGCTATTCTTCTAGTGACTATAATCCAAGGCAAAATAGACACTCTGGACTTATTAAAGACAAATAGTGTGCCTCTATCTCTTCCCAGAAAGTTTTATCATAAAATTAAATTAAAAAAATACGTTTGAGAAAATGAAATTAGTCAAATTTCATTTTCTCAAATGGATTTTATTTTTTTTAATCCACTTGTTTGCTTCAGAAATGAGTAGTTAGTACCTCTTTGCATGCCAAGGATTGGAAATAGAGGTGGAAGCCTGGCAGACACACTCTCCAAAGCACAGCTTAAACTGGAGTTAAACTGGAGTTTGTTAGTCTGAAGAAAATCTTGAGATCAGCTGGTTCCTCAAGCTTTATTGTACTAATTAGGAAACTGAGAGTTAAGTTGAATGACTTTTTAAAACGCATTTATTTTTAATTGGAGGATAATTGCTTTACAATGCTGTGCTGGTTTCTGCCATAGGTAGATATGAGTCAGCCAGAGGCATACACACGTTCCCCCAGTCTTGCACCTCCCTCCCCGCCCCACCCCGTCCACGTCAAGGAGTGCCGGGTTGGGGCTCCCTGCGTGGTACCGCGACCTCCCACTGGCCGTCTATTTCACGCACGGTAACGCATGCACCTCAGTGCAACTCTCAGCGTGCCCCACCCTCTCCTCACCCCACTGTGTCCACAGGTCTGTTCTTTATGTCTTCATCTCCAGGCCACCCTGCCATTAGGTTCATCAGCACCGTCTTTCTAGAGTCCTTATATACATGTTAACATGCAATATTTTTCTCTAACTTATGAATGACTTTCTGTGCCAGAAGTTCACATAGTCAGACCCCTCAAGTCCTTCAGATCCCAGTCTAGCCTTTATAACTTCTCAAGTGGACATGATCTGCTGACTCAATAAATGTATTTAAAGAACATTACACTGAAAAAAATGCTTATTTCTAGACCATATAAAAGTAGGAAATAAAGCCATTTGCAACAACATGGATGGACCCAGACATTATCCCATTATGTGAAGTAATCAGACAAAGACAAATATCATATGATATCCTTTATATGTGGACTCTACAATAAGCACACGAGTAATTTATTTGCAAAGCAGAAATAGGCTCATAGGAAAAGCTTGTGGTTATCAGAGAAGAAGGGGGAGAGAGGGAAAAATTAGGAGTTTCGGATTAGCAGATACAAATTCCTACATGCAAAATACATAAACAACAGAGACCTACTCTATAGCACAGGGAACTATATACAATGTCTTGTAATTATTACCCATAATGGAAAAGAGTCTGGAAAATAATATATATATCACTGAATCACTTTGATGTACATCTGAAACACTGTAAATCAACTATACTTCACTACAAAAGAAGAAGAAACGCTGAAAAAAGACAAAGCCACACGGGCATCTGAGAAAGATATGCAGAAAAATGTTTTGCCGAAACACGCAGCTCCAGTTCTTGGGACCTGTCTCATAATGTACGCTGTGTTATGCTCAGTCACCTGGTCGTGTCTGACTCTACGACCCCCTGGATTGTAGCCCACCAGGCTCCCCTGTCCCATGGGGGTTCTTCTGGAATACTGAATACCAAAGTAGGTTGCCAAACCCTCCTTTAGGGGATCTTCCCAACCCAGGAATCAAACTTCCGCATTGCAGGTGAATTCTTTATCAGCTGAGCTAAACAGGCACACCGCTCAAAATGTATATCTTTGGTCAAAATATAATACCCACAGCCAATTCTGGAAACAGAAAAGATCTATGGAATGTCCTAGTAGTGGAAACCTTTGCTATGTGATTAGTGACAATAATAAAAGTTAACATCCCATGGACACTCAAAATGTGCCAGGCGTTCTCCTAAGAGTATCATTGGCCAGGGCAGGGGAAACCCACATGTAAGTCCTATGCCAGCTTTAGGAGTTTGTGTTATTATTCTCATGCCTATTTAAAGATAAAGATACAAAGGTGGAGAAGGTTCAGGAGCTCGTCTGTTTGGGAGAAGCCATGGTGAGTGGTGGAGCCAGGATTCTAGCCTGGAGAGCTGGGGCTCTCTTCTGGGCCCCAGGGAGCCGTACCCATGGGTGCTGAGCTGCAGAAAGGGGCGTCTGTCTTCTCAAGGGCCTCCTGTCCTATTCTCACAAATCCAGGGGATCACGCTGTTTATTCCCCATAGAGAAGGGAGGGGAGAGAGACCCATTCCTTTGGCGTCTCACCTACCTCTCTTGTTAGAACATCGCTCTTCATGGGTCTCCTTTATGTTTTGAAGAAACAATCACTATTTTCCCTATAAAATCTGGCCATTCTGTCAGAAAGAGGGAGATCCATGGAAACAATCTATGTGTCAGGTGGGCTTTGTCCCCGGGATGCTGGCATAGAGACGCAGTGAGTGGGGCAGATAAGCAGGAAGACTGCTGTTGTTATTGCTGTTTGGTTGGTTGCTCAGTCACGTCCGGCTCTTTGCGACCCCATGGACTGCAGCATGCTGGGCTCCCCTGTCCTTCACTGTCTCCCAGAATTTGCTCAAATTCATGCCCATTGAGTCGGTGATGCCATCCAGCCATCTCATCCTCTGCCACCCTCTTCTCCTTTTGCCTTCAATCTTTCCCTGCATCAGGATCTTTGAAAGACTGTTGAGAGGGTTCAATTTTACCAAAGTGCAGTCTCTCTCCAGAAGGGAAAAAAAAAAAAAATTGCCCCAGAGTGCTTGCTCTGCAATCAGACAGTCACTTGTTAAGAGCGCTCGTATTTCTAGGAGGCATTAGTGGACTGACAGGAACACTATGCTGCCGCCATCCCTTGTGAATTCATACCAACCGTGATGAATACGCATGAGAAGGAGCAAGGGTTCTAAATGGATCCCTGCAGACTCATAGTAGCGCTCCTGACATTTGACAAGCCGGTTTGCAAGGGGATCTTCAGGGCACGGTTGGCAGTCGGTGGTGACGACGCCTAGCGCCACTTGGGGCTGGAATCTCAGAATTAGTATTCCTCACAGGGACAATGCCAGCCCCCGTGTCTCATCACAGATGCCATATTTGTGCAGCTCCAATGTCATTTAGGTAAAATTAATTCTGATTGATGAGGCCCGATTCTTGCGTTTCCTTCTGGAATCACTTGCTCTGACTGTAATTGGATTGAAACATACATAATGCAGTTGAGAGTGACGAGGATGGGTCGGCTTAGTCATCACTGTCCTGTAATTTGCTTCCCCCCCCCCCCCACATTAAAACCATAAATAACATTGCCTCTTCTCTGGGAGGAACAGACAGTGATATTATGGGCACTGCTCTTTTCCTTTTTCTTCACATCTGCTAAATTAAACTTTGTAAATAAGCCTTAAAAAGTCAAAAAGTGAAGTTCAAGAAATTGTCAGAGCCACTTTCTTCCCTTGTTAATGAGAGAGACTGCAGACTGAAGTCTCTTTACGTCCATTTCTATGACTCTAAGATAGTCACAGCACGAAAAAGTTCGGTGTCTACTTATTCCATAGTATAGACACAAAATGTATGAATACGTTCCCTGTCGCCCCCACCTCAGAAAACTGTGCTAGTAACTAAAAGTACAACTAACACATACCACCTATTAGAGGAATTAAAATGCCTTGAATCTTTTTTAAAAAAATTCAGAATAGCACATAAACATAATCATAATTATTCCTTAACATAATTTGGAGCCCAGGAAGGTGAGTGAGACCTGGGCAAGGACAGTGACGAGAGCAGCTACTGTATCAGTTGGTTTTTGCTGCATAACAGAGACACCTGATTAAGTGGCTGAAAACAGCAATCATTTATTTGCTCATAGTTCTGTAGGTTGGTGATTTGGTTTGGTTTAGCTGAAGGCTTGCCTCTGCTCCGTGTGGTGTCAGCTGGGTCACTCAGGTGTCTGCAGTCCAGTGACATTCTCAGGCCATGTGGAAGGCTGGCTGCCTGGCCCCACTCACAAGACTACTGGTAGCAGGGTTGATGGAAGCAACTGGATTATATGTTGCTGATCATCTTGCAGGCTAATATGGCTTTGTTCACTTGATGGTGGCTGTAGAGCTCCTATGAACAGCCAGAGAGGGCATGCCTCAATGCACAAACTTCATCAGCTTTGTGATATTCCATTGACCAAAGCAAGTCACGTGGCCACACACACCCAGGTTCAAGGGCTGGAGTAGACTCAGAATCTTTATGGGAGGAATTTGCGGTGGTTCTAAAACATGTCCACAAATTCCTAGTAACTTCTCTACCAAGGAAGGGAGGGCTGTGGCACTTCCCTTTGAATCTGGGTTAATCTTAGTGATTGCTTGTAACTTTAACAGCTGAAATGACACAGCACTAATTTTATTTATTGCTTGTTTGTTTTTTAAAAATGAATGAGAGAGTGATAGTCACTCAGTCGTGTCTGACTTTTTGCAACCCCATGGACTATGGACTGCAGCCCACCAGGCTCCTCTCTCTGTGGAATTCTCCAGGCAAGAATACCGGAGTGCATAGCCATTCCATTCTCCAAGGCATCTTCCCAACCTAGGGATCATGCACTGCAGGCAGATTCTTTATTGTCTGAGCCACTAGGGAAGTACCCCACCCCCCAGCACCATTTAAAAAAATTTGGGGGGTCACGTATTGGAAGCTCAGAATTTTAACCACTGGACCACCAGGGAAGGCCCCTGTCCTGCATAATTTTAAATGTGAGGTCAGTAAGGCCATGCTGAGACTGACTTGCTAAAGAAGCCACTTCAGCATACGGACATTCAGGCTGACCACTCAGCTGAGCTCCCCGCTGACAGCCGGCATCAGCGGCCAGCCTTCCAGAGGAGTCGTCTTGAACTTCCAGCCCAGTCAAGCCTTCAGATGACTGCAGCCCCACTGACGTCTGATGGTAACCACACGAGAGGCTCCAAGGAACAATGGCCCAGCGGAGCCCTTCCAGAATTCCTGAGCCACGGTATGTTGAGAAAAAGATCAGATGTCCATTATTTTAATCCACTGCATTTTGGGGTAACATTTTTACTTAGCAATAATAATGGAATTAATTGGTTTAAAACCTCAAGTGTAAATAATGTGGGTAGTAAAAATGCTAGAAGAAATCTAGGCTACTAAACATACAACTTAGGAACTTAAGGTAACCTTAAGCCCCCAAGCGGGCCCCACTTTGATTTCCTAAAGCTTCCCTTGTCTCCTCCACCACCACACAACTTGGTGTCAACAAAGCAGACTTGTCCACACAGTTGGGGTCAGCCAAAGAGCTGCAATGCTTTGTAGGACACTAAGATAGCACAGGAGCTGGAAGAACCCAGGGATGCCCCCATTTCCAGATACATTTCCAGCCTGGATCTGAGTCTCCCTCCACTCCACATCTCAGCACTGACTGTCTTCACCAGTTGATAAAGAAACGCCACTCCCCAGAAGGACAACCCCACCCTGGGATCTGTACCTGTCTGCCTAGGAGTACAGCTCCTCAAGACTGTGTTATACAGCCTGCAGCAAAAAGTGGGGGTCCTCAGAGACCACAAGTCAGAGCCCCTTTGAGGTCTCACTGCCAAGTGTGGCTCTGCCCCTGCAGGAGTTACTGGATCACACCTTCCACCCCCATGTGAACAATCAGGCTTGATCCCATCCCTGCCCAAGACAGACCCTCATGTTCAGAGGATGGAGGAGGATGTCTCCTACTGGTCCCATAAAGGATCACATGCTCTCTCTCACACACACACACAACTATTTTGCATGATATACTGTACGTGCCTGCTAAGTCCCTTCAGTCATGTCCACTCTTTGTAAACTTACGGACCGTAGCCTGCCAGGCGCCTCTGTCCATGGGGTTCTCCAGACAGGAATACCAGAGTGGATTGCCATGCCCTCCTCTAGGTGATCTTTCCAACCAGGGATAGAACCCACGTCTCTTACGTCTCCTGCATTGGCAGGCATGTTCTTTACCTCTAGCGCCACCCGGGAAGCCTTCGATAGACTGTGCTGTGTCAGCCTTTGCAGTGATGCTCTGCTCCTGAACCCTCAGGTCAGCTGAAGACATGACCAATCCCCTAGCTTCATAAGGATCCAATCATTTCCTTAAAATGTGTACCTGGAAAGACCCGGTGAAGCATTTAAACCACACTCTTTCTGCAAGTCCCTCTCTACTTGAGGAGGTTAGCTCTTTCTCCCATTCAATGAAATTAAGTTATAAAAGATTTCCTTTTTAAGAGGAACTGCCATGCCCATGTGTTTAATCTCCTCTGGTTCCTGCAGAGGCCAGTTCACCTCCTTTTCCTCCTTTGGTTTGATCCTGGATCTTATAAAACAGCCTCACACACTCCAAGGGGCCAGGCTCTCTCTTTTTTAACCATCTCCTGGATTCCCTCCCATGGGGCTTGCCCTCCCCCAGCCTCTGGGGCTGAGGCTGTCCAGCCAGGGGCCCTCAGAGTAGGCTGGGAGGGCCGCCTTCCCTCCTCTGCTATGCAGGGCCTTGATCTCATTCCAAACTGGTCATAGATAGAAAGCGGGATTGGTGGTTAGGAGTATACCGATCTCTCTCAGAATCATTTCAGGGCCAGTTAGTCCAGAGGAATGGCTTCCCTGTGGCTCAGATGGTAAAGAATTGCCTGCAATGCAGAAGACCTGGTTCGATCCCTGGGTCAGGAAGATCCCCTAGAGAAGGAAATAGCAACCTACTCCAGTCTTCTTGCCTGGGAAATCCCATGGAGAGAGGAGCCTTGCAGGCTACAGTTCATGGGGTTGCAAAGAGTCGCACACGACTGAACATGTGTTGGATTGACAGTCTTCCAAATCTCCCTTCTGGCTCACACTAGGTGATGGTTTCTTGCCTCTCTTTCAATTGGCACTGAGGCAGAGAGATTTGCCCATCTTTTGATGTGTCTTCATAGTAACACCGACACCCAGGTTCCCAAAGACACGCACATACACACACATGTACATACACACCTTCCAACCAGCCAGTAGCTCCCTGGGAGTCTGCCAGAGACTCTCTGCCCCTTGGGGTCCCCTTGGCCTTAGTGAGCAGCTAGTACCAGCAGGAGCCACAGGAAACCAGCGTGACCACAAGCCTCGGGCACAAGATGGACCCCCTGCCACATCACGTTATAGCTGCCACATCGTGACTGTGGGTTTTCCATATGGGAAAATGGAAAGCAGACACCAGGACAGGCAGATGGAGACCACAGGGTCAGTCCTGCTGCTGACCACAGGGAGCCCAGTTGATGTGGCTCCCGTGTTTGGCTCATGGACTTGCCACCTCTCGGCTTGTCCCTTGCCCTATCTGGGTTTTGGGACAGCTAGGGAGGGTAAAGTTGGATCTCCCAATCAGACATTTCCTTCAAGATTGCTGCCTCTCATTGGTCCCAGGTGGAGAGGGGAGAATGGAGATGAAATTCCTGTTGGTTACGTTCTTCTAGTAGATCAGCTTCCCATAATCATGGACCACAAGCCAAGAGTCATCACCCATGTTCCCATGACCAGAGGTCAGTAAGAATAAGAAACCAAGAGGGTTAAGTCGAGTAGCGTTTCTTCTGCGTGTGCACATGAGAAATGGGGACACAAGAGGCCTCACTCCTTTCTGTTTTCTTGATGCTTAACCTTTGGGTTCAGGCACTAACCCCTGGCTGACCAGGGCTGGGCTGTCCTGCTCTGGTGGGCTGTCCATCAGGCCAGTCTTACTCCCGCCTTCAGCAGCCCACTCCCCCTTGGGGTGCCTTCCTGGGCTGGCTGGCCGCTGGCCAGGATATGCTTCGCTCCCAGAAGCTGTCCATTGGGTCAGAATACTGAACTGTTCAAATTAGCTTTGAGCCAAGTTCAATTAACTTTGAGCCAAGACTGAAAATTTATTCTATATTGCTTTGCCTTTTTTCCCCCAGTCATATTGCCCAATGTAGCTTATCTGAAATTCTGCAGTGTGATTAAAAGTCAACATTAAATCATCCAGGAATACAATGTCAATAACCCAGAGATGACTTGAAGTTGAATGTAAAGCCTTCTTTTATTAAATTCTGTTTTAGGAGCATAGACGCTGCTACACAGCAGTCACAAGTAATCCCCAGCTCTCGGTGGACTAACACTGGGAGGGTTGCTTTTCATAAACTCCACTGATCCGCTGAGCACTCTGCTCTCTGTCACTGTGGTCTTTACTCTGGTACCCACCTGAGAACATAGCCCTCCTCTGTAATATCATTAGTCACATGTCAGAGGGAACGTCAAGCTTAGGCACACGGGGTGCCTACGACTTCCACCTGGAAGTGACAACATTTCCTCTGCTCACATTCCACGGGCCAACGCAAGTTACATGTGACCCCTAAGTTCCAAAGAGGCACAGAAGCCCATCTCCCTCATGCCTGGAGGATGAGAGGTGGAAGAGTGTCATCAAGTCTACGGACCAGCACACATTTTCAGGGAGAAATTAAAGACCACAAATATTAAATGTCCTTGCAGGTTATAATTCAACTAATTTTGTGTCTGAAATAATTAAAGTCCAAAATTAAATACTCTCTTTCTTGAGAAGTCAAATCCAAAGTCTATAATTTCTGATTTTAAATTAACATTCAGTGACTTGAAGCCCTCGGCTCTTTCTTAGAGTCCTAGATTTCTGCAGCCTCTCCGTGTGTACTGGCCCGCCATCTGTCACAATGGACTTAATGGTTTCGGACTCTAGATGTGAAGTTAGTTCAATTTCTTAGTCTCTAGAGTATAAAGAGAAAATCTGACGCTGGGAAAGATTGAAGGGGATGACAGAGGACGAGATGGTTGGACGGCATCACCAACCTGATGGACATGAGTTTGGGTAAACTCCAGGAGTTGGTGATGGACAGGGAGGCCTGGTGTGCTGCAGTCCATGGGGTCGCAAAGAGTCAGACATGACTGAGTGACTGAACTGAACTGAATACTGTATGATATCATATATATGGAATCTAAAAAATCTACAATGAACTGGTGAATATAGCAAAAAAGAAGCATACTAATGAGGAGACGGAGAAGGCGATGGCACCCTACTCCAGTACTCTTGCCTGGAAAATCCCATGGATGGAGGAGCCTGGTGGGCTGCAGTCCATGGGGTCATGAAGAGTCGGTCACAACTGAGCGACTTCCCTTTCACTTTTCACTTTCACAGATTGGAGAAGGAAATGGCAACCCACTCCAGTATTCTTGCCTGGAGAATCCCAGGGACAGGGAAGCCTGGTGGGCTGCTGTCTATGGGGTCACACAGAGTCAGACACAACTGAAGCAACTTAGCAGCAGCAGCAGCAGTGGGGAGAAGCAAAGAAGAGGGGAAGGTAGAGAGAGGGGAGTAACAGGTCAAATTATTAGGTATAAAATATGCTACAAGGATATACTGTACAACACTGGGAATATAGCCAATATTTTAGAATAACTGTAAATGGAGCATAACCTTTAAAATTGTGAATCATGGTATTGTAGACCTGTAACTTATATAATGGTGTACATCAACTATACTCTAATTAAAAAAATATTTTGAAGCAGTCTTACGACCTACAAGATTATCACAGCACTGACCTCATGTCACTAACTAACCTCAATGTCTGGAGGAGCTACCCCAAATGAAATGTGGTTCTCAGGACATGTTTGGTAAAATTTTGACTTGTGTTCAGTTCAGTTCAGTCGCTCAGTCGTGTCCGACTCTTTGCGACCCCATGAATCACAGCACGCCAGGCCTCCCTGTTCATCATCATCTCTCGGAGTTCTCTCAGACTCACATCCATCGAGTCCGTGATGTCATCCAGCCATCTCATCCTCGGTCGTCCCCTTCTTCTCCTGCCCCCAATCCCTCCCAGCATCAGAGTCTTTTCCAATGAGTCAACTCTTCCCATGAGGTGCCAAAGTAGTGGAGTTTCAGCTTTAGCATCATTCCTTCCAACGAAATCCCAGGGTTGATCTCCTTCAGAATGGACTGGTTGGATCTCCTTGCAGTCCAAGGGACTCTCAAGAGTCTTCTCCAACACCACACTTCAAAAGCATCAATTCTTCGGCGCTCAGCCTTCTTCACAGTCCAACTCTCACATCCATACATGACCACAGGAAAAACCATAGCCTTGACTAGATGGACCTTAGTCGGCAAAGTAATGTCTCTGCTTTCGAAAATGCTATCTAGGTTGGACATAACTTTTCTTCCAAAGAGTAAGCGTCTTCTAATTTCATGGCTGCAGTCACCATCTGCAGTGATTTTGGAGCCCAAAAAAATAAAGTCTGACACTGTTTCCACTGTTTCCCCATCTATTTCCCATGAAGTAATGGGACCAGATGCCATGATCTTCGTTTTCTGAATGTTGACTTGTGTTACTGATGTTCAAATATTAAGTGAAGCCAAATGGCATCTGAAGGAAGGTTGGAGGATAAAGAGGAAAAATCATCCTTGGTTTCATGTCTGCAGGATATCATTGGTGGCAAGGCATCGTGACCTAGGAAGTTAATTCCATTACAAGAAATCTCTCTTCAAGAGGTCAACAAGGGCCCTACTTAACCTTCACATACTGTCTTCTTTCTTAGAGGAGGCATTTGGGGAGACATATTTGGGACGTTGCTATCTTCTTGCAGAATGTAGAAATGTGTGATGGTGGCTGCCTTTCTTTCTCATCTTAGTTTCCGTTTCCCCTTTGAGTCCGGTGCCTGAGTCTTGGAGGCTGCTTGGAGGGTGGCCTCTCTCCAGTGACACAGTTGCCACCCAGTGTTACGGACATGTGTTTTCTGTCCTGAGACACAAGCACTGACTTCTGTTGCTTCTTGTGAAATTGCAAACATCTGAGACATGGCTTCTGAGGCTGATTCCCCTTTGGTGCTCAGCGAATCAGAGAAGATTCTTGGACCCAAGCTGCTGTGGATGCTTTAAAAGTCTGTTCTCCTAGAGCACAGTTCTCACTTTGGCTGCACTTTAGAAACTGGGGGAGGCTTTAAAGATCCTGAGATTTCCCCCCCCCAAAAAAATTCTGAGGTCTATTTCCCTTGTTCAGTGACTAAGTCATCTTTGACTCTTTGCGATCCCATGGACTGCAGCACACCAGGCATCCCTGTCCTTCATCATCTCCTGGAGTTTGCTCAAACTCATGTCCATTGAATCGGTGATGCCATCCAACCATCTCATCCTCTGTCACTCCCTTCTCCTCCTTCCCTCAATCTTTTCCAGCATCAGAATCTTTTCCAATGAGTTGTACCCCAATCAATTACATCACAGTAGTGTGATGTTAATTTTTGTGACAGTTAATTTTTGTGTGTCAGCAGGACTGGGCCAAGTGGAACCCAGCTGACCACTTGGTATTTGCTCAGAGGTATGTTTTAGATGACACTAACATTTAAATCAGTAAACAGATGGCCTTTCACAATGGGGCTGAGCCTCATGCAATCAGTTCAGGGTCTTAATACAAAGCTTCTGGCCTCCCTTGAGCAAGACAGGATTCTGCCAGAAGACCACATTTGGATTTGAACTGCAACTTGTTCTGGGTCTCCAGCCTGCTGGTCTACCCTGTAGATTTTTTTTTTTTTTGGACAGACTTGCTGAGCCAAGTCCTTAAAATCAGCCTCTCTCTCTCCTGTGCCCTCTTCCTCTCACTTTTTTTGCACATGCATCTTGTGGGTTCTGCTTCTCTGGCCAGCCCTGACTAACATGAGTGGCGATGTGGGTGTCAGGC
The DNA here is from genome assembly GCA_006410635.1 of Cephalophus harveyi. NCBI lineage: Eukaryota > Metazoa > Chordata > Mammalia > Artiodactyla > Bovidae > Cephalophus > Cephalophus harveyi. Next base: position 29,221 of record SJYT01021349.1, read on the forward strand.
GATGGTACCTTTAAGAGCTCCCCCGGGTGATCCAGCAGCTTGACAGCCCTCTCCCAGGCCCATGTGAAGAGGAGAGGGCCCCTCCCGTGCTCCTCAGGATGCTGTCCTTTCTCCACCTTCAGATGCTCTGGAGCCCAAGAGCATTTTTGTCTGCAACAGTAGGGCTACAGCCTTCTGCCACCACCCCCTCCTGCCTCTGCTGCTTCCAGGAAAGCCCAGCTGGGATTTCAGTCTGCTTTTTTTCAGTCTGACTTTTTTTCTTCCTTCTCAAATGTCTTGCCCTTCAGCACCTCCCTCCACCAGACCAGCAGCATCAGCCTTAGCAGGAGCTCATCAGAAATACCAAGATACTGGACCTGTGGGCTGCTGATGTCCTGAAATACAGAATCTACAGCAGTTATTTTCTATCTGGACCCATGCACAGCTCCTCCTTTTGGTCACTCATGCCCCTCCTGGCCACTGGGATGGCATCTCCCCTCTGCAAGCCCAGACACTCCTCTGAGAGGGCCGCTTTCCTGTCAATGAAACAACTCCCTCTCCCTCCAGCTTAATGAAGCACACTTACATAGTGTTCAATCTCCTTCTTGATTCTTCTGATGAATCTGACACTTATATAGCAATTCAGGCAAGATTTTCATCTCTACTTCTGAGTATAGATATTTGGGTATGTGTGTGTGTGTGCTCAGTCACTTCAGTCATGTCCGACTCTTTGTGACACCACGAGATATAGCCCACAAGGCTCCTCTGTCCATGAGATTCTCCAAGCAAGAATACTGTGAGTGGGTAGCCATGCCCTCCTTCAGGGGCTCTTCCCATCACAGGGATCAAATCTGAGTCTCCTGCGTCTTCTGCATTGCAGGTGGATTGTTTACCACTGAGCCACCTGGGAAGCCCAACCTTTGGGTATACAAACACAGAATTAAGTTTGCTTTGTTCTTTTCTGCTCCTGAAAAAAAAAATTACATATTTTTCCACTTTTAATGAAATTTTTTCATAATATTTTGAGGGAAGATCATTTAAATTATATGACCTCATCTATATTTTATTAGTAAAAATAATACATACCCTTATTCATCTTCATTTATTCACAGAAAAAATCTACCATGTTTCTTTAAATAAAACCAGTCTGGATCTCTGAACTCTAAATTCAGGATTAAAGTTTGTGCACGTGAAAACTGCAGAGACAAATTGAGATCACACAGTGGTGGTGGTGGTGGTGGGGTAATGTGACAATTGTGCCAGGAGTGGAGCAATTGTAGTAGAGATGAAAGGATGCTGGTGACGGTGGTGGTGGAGGTGATGGTGATGGTGGAGGTGATGGTGGTGGTGGAGGTGATGGTGGTGGAGGTGATGGTGGTGGTGGAGGTGATAGTGGTGGTAGATGTGATGATGGTGGTTGAGGTGATGGTGGTTGAGCTGATGGTGGTGGAGGTGATGGTGGTGGAGATGATGGTGGTGGTGGAGGTGATGGTGGTGGTAGATGTGATGATGGTGGTGGAGGTGATGGTGGTTGAGCTGATGGTGGTGGAGGTGATGGTGGTGGAGATGATGGTGGTGGTGGAGGTGATGGTGGTGGAGGTGATGGTGGTGGTGGAGGTGATAGTGGTGGTAGATGTGATGATGGTGGTTGAGGTGATGGTGGTTGAGCTGATGGTGGTGGAGGTGATGGTGGTGGAGATGATGGTGGTGGTGGAGGTGATGGTGGTGGTAGATGTGATGATGGTGGTGGAGGTGATGGTGGTTGAGCTGATGGTGGTGGAGGTGATGGTGGTGGAGATGATGGTGGTGGTGGAGGTGATGGTGGTGGTGGGGGTGATGGTGATGGAGGTGATGGTGGTGGTGGAGGTGATGGTGATGGTGGAGGTGATGGTGTGGTGGTGATGGTGGTGGTGGTGGAGGTGATGGTGATGGAAGTGGTAATGGCAGTGATGGAGGTGATAGAGTGGTGATGAACGTGGCGTCAGGCAGAGGTGGTGGTAGTGATGGTGGTGATGGTGGTCGCAACCGGGTCAGTGGGGACGGCGGTGGTGGAGGCAGTGGGTAGGGTAGTGAGAAGGCAGTGGCAACGATAGCGGCGGGAGGGAGATGATAGTATGACACTTTAGAGTGTCAGGACAAGGTAAGAAGGGATTCACTCCTCACTTCCTAAGTACTTCTAATGCGGCAAGCTGCTGCCCCTTTGGCCTGATACTATCAACTTAAAATTGAATCCCAACAGCAACGCCCCTCGAAACATACAGAACCTGCTGATCATAAACTATGTGACTACAAACCTGGCCTAACAAATCCAGAAAACAACTGTTTTTCCACCACTCACACTGAGAAAGCATTGAACGCCTGGGCAAGCTGCACTCCGCTAGTTTAAGGTCAAGCAACAGCCATCTACACAGGAAAGCTGTGTTGCCAGCCAGAAGGGGAACCATGCTAAGGCCCCCTCTTACTCAGAGTGGCCCTGTCCCCATGAGCACACGCTGCTGGCCATGAGTCCAGGCTGAGCAGGACTGTGGAGCTGAGTGAAGGGCTGGTTTGCTGCCATTCCCAGCAGCTACTTAACCTGATTCCATCATCAACCTTTCTCATCTCAGTTCAGTTCAATTCAGTTCAGTCGCTCAGTCGTGTCCAACTCTTTGCGACCCCATGAATCGCAGCACACCAGGCCTCCCTGTCCATCACCAACTCCCGGAGTTCCCTCAGACTCGTGTCCATCGAGTCCGAGATGCCATCCAGCCATCTCATCCTCGGTCGTCCCCTTCTCCTCCTGCCCCCAATCCCTCCCAGCATCAGAGTCTTTTCCAATGAGTCAACTCTTTGCATAAGGTGGCCAAAGTACTGGAGTTTCAGCTTTCGCATCATTCCTTCCAAAGAAATCCCAGGGTTGATCTCCTTCAGAATGGACTGGTTGGATCTCCTTGCAGTCCAAGGGACTCTCAAGAGTCCTCTCCAATACCACAGTTCAAAAGCATCAATTCTTCAGTGCTCAGCCTCATCTCATCAGTTCTTAAAGAAGCATCCTTGAGATTCCCAGCTTCAATGGCAGATGTCTAGGCCGAATGCTCTGATTAGCTCCCAAATACCAAATGTGGGGACTTGAGGGGCGTCACTAAGTAACACCCTCTCCTGCTCACATGATTTCGAAACAACAGAATACATAGAGCCAGATGTGTGGCAAAATCAGCAGCTTGTCAGCCACAGTCGCAGGGATGGAGGACATGGCTTCAGCAGGCAATCAGCTCAGCTGGTGCATGCTGGCTAGGCCAGCCCTTCCTTCCTGCCTGACTCTCTAGCCTTTGACACAGCCCAGTAAAGCTTGGTTTGCAACATATTCAATCCCCCATGACTGCTGGCTCGTACTGGCTGTGGGAGGACAGGGAAGAAATGTATTCACTTATTTACACACCCTCTCATTCATTCATTCAACAAATGTTTATTGAGCACCTAGTAAACCCCAAGCTTGAGCAAAACAGAAAATAATTCTGCTCTCATGGCACTTCCATTTCAGTGGGGAGACAAATCGTCAGAGTTTATTTTATTGAATTTGTTCCAATGAAACTCCTTTTTTTAAGGAGTTTCACCTTAAAATGTTTGTCCTCACCTTCTGTGAGGAGAGGTGATAAGATGGGCACTAATGGACTTTTCTTCTCATGAGGAAGAAAAAGTCCATAATTCTCCCTGATCATTCTGAAGGAGCCCAGTGCACTTTCTCTTCAGTAAGTGGTTGGACAAATGGTTGGCCAAGCCCCGCTCTGGGGCAGGTTCGGGCATCTCCTTGTCCGTGGACCCACAGACACTTCTGCTGCTCTGGTTTGTGACACAAGCCGTCGGGTTGGTTTCTGATTTCCCTACTGAGCCGTGAGTTCCCAACTGCGTACATAGCTCAGTACCTAGAGGTTTGTGAAATTAATGAACGACTTGGAGGTTTTGAGCCTGGATAACCTGGGATATGACATGTTTATAAATGAAAATAGAGACCTTGGAGAGATACTTGTTTTTCATGGAGAAACGGGTGAGTCCAGGTTTCAACCCTGTGGAATACCTAGAGGACAACCTAATATTACCTGTGTCTCTGGATTTGATGGCTACTAGGCTCCTAGGTGGCGCTAGTGGTAAAGAGCCCGCCTGCCAATGCAGGTAGAGGTAAGAGACCTGGGTTTGATCCCTGGGTCGGGAAGATCCGCTGGAGGAGGGCATGGCAACCCACTCCAGTATTCTTGCCTGGAGACTCCCATGGACTGAATAGTCCACAGAGTCCCAAAGATTTGGACACAACTGAAGTGACTTAGCACGCATGCCTGCTCATGCAACCTTTTGCAACCTTGAGAGGAAGGAGAACCAAAACCCTCTGACCAGTCACACCCCGTCTCAGTCTGCACATGTCTTTGTTGTCCCACTTTTCTTTTTTCAACCAGCTTCAGTCTTTGAAGATTGCATCCAGTCTTTCCAGTTTCTCATTGCTCCTCTCACATATTAATGGGAAGACAAATCTGGTACCCTCCATAACACATGGATGTAATTAGGCTGTCGCTGTGGGGGTGAGTCTCCTCTGAATTGTCATGAGAAAGATTATAAATAAATCAAGGACAAATAAAGCTGATGGGATACCAAGGAAGATAACATGAACTCTGGCTGAAAGATGAAGAGGAAGCATCTCAGGCCTAACAGCACAGACAGGAACAACGGCAATATGCCTGCGTCCGCCTCCATCTGAGGACCGGGCTTTTGTGTGTCACAATTACCATATAGCTCTGTATTTGTCCACCTTGTGGATCATCATATAATTAACACTTCCGAGAAAATGACACTTTGTCACATAAATGTATGTATTTCACTGCTGAAAAGTGGAAGTGTTAGTCACTCAGTCCTGTCTAACTCTTTACAACCACATGGACTGTAGCCCACCAAGCTCCTCTGTCCATGGAATTCTCCAAGAAGAATACTGGAATGAGTAGTCATTCCCTTCTCCAAGGAACCTTCCTGACCCAGGGGTTGAACTCAGGTCTCCTGCATTGCAGGCAGATTCTTTAACATCTGAGCCACCAGGGAAGCCCCATTTCACTGCTCAATGGGAAAAAATAATCAGAGGATGGTTATTGCTGGCTTCATATACATTTGGTGCCATGATCTGAAATGCACATCATTTTTTATTTAACTTAACTTTTAATTGGAGGATAATTACTTTACAATATTGTGATGGTTTCTGCCATACATCAATGTGAATCAGCTATAGGTGAGGGAGGGGACATAAGTATATCAAACAGTATGTTTTTTTAAAAGGTCATACTCTGCTGGGGCAAAAGGTTTTTGGGGAAGAAAACCTGGCTTTAATTCTTAATTCTAGTTTTTACTTTATATATATATATATATTTTAATCATTTGCATTTTTTTCTCTCTTTTTTTTTTTTTATAAGCCTTTGTGTTGAGGGTTGACTTTCAATAGATCGCAGTGAGAGAGCTCTTCTGCCACGTAGAAATCCCCCCCCAAAATTCATTTTAAATCACAAATTTCATCTAAATTTTCCCGGGCTCTCAGCCCAGTGCCTAGCATACACTCCATTAATCTACTAAACAGCAGAAGGTTGTGCAAAAACAGACTCCTATCTTGCAGAGATAGTTGGGTCAATTCAGGTCAAAGTTTCATTGGTGTTGGCCCAAAAGCTATTGGGAAAACTTGTAAAATGAAGAGCAGAACTTGTAAAGATGAAAGCAGAACAAGACCAGTTTCTGACTACAAAATGTTTTTCTTTTCAAATTGGCACACAGATATAGTTCCATGTTCCTTAAATGACAGCTGTGTATGAAGTGATGAAAACTCATGTCTTAGAAAGACTTTGCAAATATTAATATACTCAATGGCAGTATGCTTCCTTGTGGTTGTTGTTGTTCAGTTGCTATACCTTTTCAGACTCTGCAACTATCTCCCGGACTTTGCTCAAATTCATGTCCATTGAGTCTATTGAAACTTCAAGTTTCCTTTGGGGTGTCATATAAGTAATATTTTCTGGTGTTTTTCCAAAAAGGATAGTAAATAGAGTTATCTTTTGATCATATGAAATGGAGTTTCAGGCCACAATCCCCTCAGTAAGGCGTGTCACCTATATTGGTTTCCAAGCGCAGCTCTAACAAAACAACACAAACTAAGTGGCTTGAGCAACAGAAATTTATTGTCTTCCAGCCTTGGACAGAGGTCAGAGGTCAAGGCTGGGGCAGGGCTGGTCCTCAGGAAGGCTGTGTGGGACGTCTGTCTGATGCCTCCCTCCTAGTTTCTGGGAGCTTCCTGGATATGGCAGCAGGACTTCAGCTGTTAGCTCCATGTGTATGTCTGTGTCCTGACCTCCTCTTTTCAAAAAAAGGGCCAGTCAGATTAGGGCTCACCCTACTCTGGAGAAGGCAATGGCACCCCACTCCAGTACTCTGGCCTGGAAAATCCCATGGACGGAGGAGCCTGGTAGGCTGCAGTCCATGGGGTCGCGAAGAGTCTGACATGACTGAGCTCCTTCACTTTCACTTTTCACTTTCATGCATTAGAGAAGGAAATGGCAACCCTCCAGTGTTCTTGCCTGGAGAATTTTAGGGATGAGGGAGCCCAGTGGGCTGCTGTCTATGGGGTCGCACAGAGTCTGACACGACTGAAGTGACTTAGCAGCAGCACCTTACTCTGGTAAGACCTCATTTTTAACTAATTATTAATACCTGTGCAAAGACCTCATGTCTAAATAAAGTCCCATGCTGAGATCCTAGGGATGAATTTGTGGGGACACAGCAGAACCCATGACATCCCCACTGTGATGCTTGTGCATCTCAGGAGAGGCCCGGCTCCAAGCTCTGCATCCTGGTCCCTCCTCCTGTTTCTCTTCCAGGTGTTGCTGTGCCTCACTGCCATGCCCCCGCCCAGACCCCCACACTGGCCCTGGGGCTGGACTGCCAGCTTTACCCCAAGAAGCACCTCCTCGTTCTCCTTTGACTCCTGCTCTCTGCGGAGCCCAGGCTGCCTGAACCCCGGCTAGGGGTCTGACTCCAGGCCCCCTCTTGTCCAGAAAGAGAATGTGTGAGCTCTCAGTACCCTGCCATCCAGTTCTGCACACACAGGGAACAGCAAGTCTTAAAGAAAGAGCCAGGGATGAGGACACAGAAATGCTACCGGGACAGCTCTTGTCTTGGAACATGATGTGGGGCGTGTTAATGAGCCCCTTGTCCTAAGGGCTCTTTTGAGGTTGGGAAAGGCAGGGTTGAAAAGTCTAATATTTTGCTGAGATCACTTTTAATGCCTCACACCATCTAGGAAACAAAGTCGTGTCCAAAACACCCAACCTGTCAGACAGAGAGCTTTGCCTGGAGCTGCAATTACACCAGTAATACTGCTGATAAAGGGAGCTGCAGGCGTTCAGGAGGGAGGCAGGTGGGGTGCGCCTGGAGATTTAAAACCAATTTTTACAGTTCAAATGGGCAATAAGCATTGACTAGAGGGTCTCAGTGGAATCTCTTGCTTTTTAAAAAAATTTTTGTTAGGATCTCATGGATTTGGGCATGTACAGCTGTGAGATTTGGACCAGAAAGAAGGCAGAGTGCCAAAGAATTGATGCTTTCAAAATGTGGTGCTGGAGAAGACTCTTGAGAGTTCCTTGGACTACAAGGAGATCCAATGAGTCAATCCTAAAGGGAACCAACCCTGAATATTCATTGGAAGGACTGAAGTTGAAGCTTCAATCCTTTAGCCACCCGATTCGAAGAACTGGCTCATTGGAAAAGACCCTGATGCTGTGAAAGATTGATGGCAGGAGAAGAAGGGGTCGACAGAGGATGAGATGGTTGGATGGCATCATGGACACAAGGGACATGAGTTTGAGCAAACTCCAGGAGATAGTGAAGGACAGGGAGGCCTGGCACACTGCAGTCCATGGGTTTGCAATGAGTCAGCCATGGCTTAGCAACTGAACAATAACAACAACGTAGACTTGGGCTGCAATGAAGACAAGTCTGTTTACTCACTGTCTGGAGCTGCTAGTGGCTAAATGTCACATTTTTCTAGTGGCTCTTTTATAAGGTCTCCAGGTCAGCTATATGAGCTCTATCCAGACATCTACTTCTGCTTCATGAAGGTTTCAGGTCACTTTGGGCTATGGAAGAGTACAATCTGAATGTGTGATAAAATTTTAGTATTCTTTCTACAATTTCAGAAGCTATGGCCTTTCCTGATCTTGGTATATGATTTCTGAGGAAGGGTTTGCTTGAAATAAATATCTAGATGCCCAGATAAAGAATATAGCTAGTGAAATCTCAGCTCCTCAGTTGCTCCTGGAAATAGATCATTCTAGACAACCAAGCTGAAAAGTAACCTTCTTTCTCCCTGGAACATTAAAATCTGAGTTGCCTTTTCCTTTTTTTTCTGGAGGTGTGTCCTATGTTTTTTATCTTTCTTTTTATTTTTATAAAATTTTTATTGGAGTATAGTTGATTTTGATTGTGAATATATTAAATACCACTGAACTGTTAACTGTGAAAAAAAAAATCTCTAAATACAGATGAATATTTGCTGGAGAGGAAAAACAAAATTGTCCCTGATTGAAGACAATTAATTTTTATTTTTATAACACTTTTATTAGAGTAAGTTGATTTACAATGTTGCTTTGGTTTCAGGTGTACAACAAAATGGTTATAGGTGCACATATACCCCTTCTTTTTAAGTTTATATTCCCATGTAAGCCGCTGCAGTGTTGGATAGAGTTCCCTGTGCTGTGGGGGCTTCCCAGATGGCACTAGTGGTGAAGAACCCGCCTGCCAATGCAGGAGGTGTAAGAGACACAGGTCTGACCCCTGGTTTGGGAAGATCCCCTGGAGGAGGGCATGGAAACCCACTCCAGTATTCTTGTCTGGAAAGTTCCCATGGACAGAGCAGCTTGGCAGGCTATAGTTCATGGGGTCACAAAGGTTTGGACATGACTAAAGCAACTCAGCACGCATGCACGTTTAATTAACTATATCAGTGTTCCATGGTCTTCCATAATCACCTCATGACCTCAGACATGCAATCAATCTGCTTGCTAGTTTACCTGTTGTCTGGTCATCCAGGGAGACCCATGCTCTTTTTGGAGCTCTTCCTCGTGGCTTATACTCTGAGGGTCTGTATAAGGAGTGTCTGCGCTCCCCCCAGCTCACTACTTGAAGCCCCAGTCTCTCATGGGATGGTATTTGAAGATGGAACTCTGGGGAGGTGATTAGGGTAGGATGAGCTGAGAAGGGGGCCTTCATTTGGGGTTGGTGCCTGATCAGAAGAGACACCAGAGAGCTTTCTCCATCTCTGCCGAGAGAGGACATTCAAGAAGGTGGCTACCTGCAAGCCAGGAAGAGGGTCCACACCAGAACCCCAACCTTCTGGCACCTTAATCTCAGACTTGCAGCCTCCAGAACTGTGAGAAGATAAATTCTGGTTGTTTAAGCCTCCCTGGTCCATGGCATGTTGTCATGGCAGCCTGAACTGACTGAGGTAGATAGACTATAGCATAGTGTTCTGATGTAAGGAATGGGTGTGACCCAACCTGAGCCAGTTGGACACATCAGCCCTAGAAGCGGATCTTGAGCAGAGGGACGAAAATGAGAATAGTTGGAGTTCATTCACTTGAGACGGAGCCTCCCTGACCAGACCCCTCTTGCCGAGGGTCTCTTGAAGCTGTCCATTTTCTTATCTGAGTCTCCAGTCACCTGCACTGACACTGTGCACTCTTGAAGTTTTTCTGATAAATCCTCCTATTTAATCTAGACAGAGTTGGGGTATGTTGCTTATTTGTTGTAGTGTGGTTTTTCCAGTAGTCATGTACAGATGTGAGAGCTGGACCATAAAGAAGGCTGAGTGCCAGAGAATTGATGGTTTTGAATTGTGGTGCTGGAGAAAACTCTTGAGAGTCCCTTGGACAGCAAGGTGATCAAGCTGCTCAATCCTAAAGGAAATCAGTCCTGAATATTCACTGGACTGATGCTGAGGCTGAAGCGCCAAAACTTTGGCCACCTGATGTGAAGAGCCAACGCACTGGAAAAGACCCTGATGCTGGAGGAGAAGCGGGCTGCAGGGGATGAGATGTTTTGTAGCATCACTGACTCAATGGACATGAATTTGTGCAAACTCCGGGTGGTAGTGAAGGACAGGCGAGCCTGGGGTGCTGCAGTCCATGGGGTCGCGAAGAATTGGATAAGACTTTATGACTGAAAAACAAGAGTCTGCTGCTTGTGGAAATCCCAATATTTACCAGGTCTGTCAGTTAATGTATAAGGTCTACATATCTTACTGGTTCTCTCTTTATAGGATATTATAGCTTTATTTTTATGGTTACCATTGGGTAATAAATTTCTGAAATGAAGTTGATAATTAGATGACTTTTGACCTATTTGATTATATTTTGATGGAGTAACCCGATGGTAACACTAAAATTTTATTCATACAGTGATATTTGAATAAATCATCAAAGTCAATTTTTCCCTGTGTTGAACTTCTCATTATATTTAGGAGAGGGGCCTGGGGAATGGTAGGAAAGAGAAATGGTATGTTCAATAAATAAGCTTATGCATAAGTTAGCAATGATAGGCATTGGATGCTTTCAGCTTTGCTATAGAATATAAAACTACTAATAACTTGCATAAATGAGTAAAAAAACTACAAATTACTTTATGGATAGGAAATTCTGAAAGACTTATGGTATTGACTTTTATTGACATTATGTAATGGGAAAGAGTGAAGTGATTTAAGATGAAAATTAATTTACAGATATGTTCATCATGGTCTTTTATTTCCATGGAGAAAGGCTATTGATGTATTACTCATATTTTAATGTCCACAAGCCCTAGCGAACACCAAACTTTCACATGATACAAAAAAGAATTGTGAAAAATTGAATTTTAAGCCAGGAGTGGTTGATATTTCAGTCCCAACCCTCAGCTGAGTCAAGACCTGTAGAGGTGTTTAGAGCAAAATAGATGTCTATTCAATTAATTAACTCAACAAATAATCATTGAGCCAACTCGGATCCTGCTGCTGTGGTGTCTGCTGGGCATAGAGTGTGCAATATGCCCTTTGCAGCAAAAAGGTTATAGTCCAAAGGAAGGCATGAAAGTACACAAGAGCAGTAAGTCATCAGCACCAAGACAGACTCATTTAGAGCAATGAAGCCTAAAGAAGAGGCTGCTCAGTATTTTTTTTTTTTTTTTTTACCCCGGGGGCATGCACTGGGTCTTTTGTCCTTTGAGCACTAAGACTTCTGTAGCTCCCAGGCTTCTCTAGTTGTGGGGCACAGGCTCCAGAATGCATAGCTTCAGGAGTTGTGGCTTAGTTGCTTCACAGCGCGTGGGATCTTACCTCCCCTACCAGGGATCGAGGGACTTCCCCTGGTGGCACAGCCGTAAAGAATCTGGCCACAATGCAGGAGACGGGAGTTCAATACCAGAGTCAGGAAGATCCCCTGGAGGAGGAAATGGCAACTGCCTCCAGTATTCTTGCTCGGGAAATCCCACAGACAAAAGAGCCTGGTGGGCTACAGTCCATGAGCTCCCCAAAGAGCCAGAAATAACTGAACAACTGAACAGCAACAATCAGGGATTGAACTGGCATCCCCTGCATTGGAAGGTGGATTCTTAACCACTGGTCCACCAGGGAAGTCCTTGCTCAGGCTTTCAATTGATTGGAAGTGAGAAAGTGTCCAGGAATGAAGTGGTGTGTGTGTGTGTGTCTGTGTCTGTGTCTGTGTGTGTGTCTGTGTCTGTGTCTGTATGTCTGTGTGTGATAATTCTGGGACAGTCAAAATGTAAGGAAAGTTCATAAGATAAAGTAGAGCCAGGGCTTCTTTATGCAGCTCTTGGGGTTCTCATGGCAGGCATGCTGGAGTAGTTTGTCATTCCCTTTTCCAGCCTGTTCTTTGGAAAAGGCCCTGATGCTGAGAAAGATTAAAGGCAAAAGGAAAAGATGGTGACAGAGGATGAGATAGTTGGATGGTATCACTGATGCAATGAACATGAACTTGGGCAAACTCCGGAAGCTGGTGAGGGATAGGGAAGCCCATGGTTCTGCAGAGTCATGGCGTTGTAAAGAGTCAGACAACTTAACAACTGAACAACAGCAACAAAGGCAGGGTGGGCTGATAAATGCGAGGCGCTCATAATGACCCAAATACTGGTGTGAGAAGAGATGCAAAGAGGACCAAGGCTGGAAAGGAAGGTCAGGTCAGACCTTGGCAGGGCCTTTGAGCGAGGGTAGGCATGTCGAAATCGATCCACCAGGTACAGAGGAATCATGAACATATTTAAGTGGTGGATTGAGGCAATCAGATCTACGTTTTATCTTTTGGGTAGATGCATGCTCCGGCACGCTCAGTTGCTCAGTTCTGTCTGACTCTTCCTGTCTCTATGGAATGTAGCCAGCCGGGCTCCTGCTACCCTGGGATTTTCCCAGCAAGACTACTGGAGTGAGTTGCTAGCTCCTTCTGCAGGGGATCTTTCCCACCCAGAGATCAACCTGTGTCTCCCATGTCTCCTGCATTGTAGGTGGATTCTTTATCTCTTAGCCACCAGGGAAGCCCTGTTGGTAGATGAGAAGAGCCAGATGAAAGAAAGGAAAAAGTAGACTCCGGAAGACCCACTGAGAGATAGCTCTGGGGATTGGTGGGGAAACAACACGAACTTGAGTGATAGCAATGGCAGAGGAAGGATATGGCAGGGCTGTTAATGAGAAAAGTGTGATCAGACCTGATTCCTGATTTGAGCTGAATTGGAAATAGTTATGCAAGTAAAGGAAGGACTAAGATGACCATCAGGGCTAGGTCTCAGGTAGACAGTGAAAATTCATAATACAGAGGAGAAAAAGCAAGACTATGGATGTTGAACTTGAGATGCTTAGAGGACATTCACATATATGACCAGGAAGCAACAGGACATTGAAGCCAGGAGTCCAGTCAGAGCTCTGGCTTAGACATGCACTTTGGGAAGTTGCCAGCATGAAGGTAGAGTTAAAAGGATAAAGTGAATGTGATCGTCTAGGGAGACACAGTGGGATGAAGAGAGACCATCATGCGTGGGTGGGCAGGAGGAGACCAGGGCACAAAGAAGATGGGAGGAAGTGGTCAAGGAGGACCCTGGTGAGGGTGTGTCCTGAGACCAAGGGGAGAGTGGCTTCAGGAGGGAAGGAGCAATCAGAAGCCACAAGTGCCCCGGAGAGGGTCTTGTGAATTTCCATAGCATCATAAGTTGTTTGGGAAAAGGATAAGCAAGGTAAGGCTCCGAGAGTCTCTTGGACTGCAAGGAGATCAAGCCAGTCAATCCTAGAGGAAATCAATATTCATTGGAATATTCCTGAATATTCATTGGAAGGACTGTTGCTGAAGCTCCAATACCTTATCACCAGATGTGAAGAGTTGATTCATTGGAAAAGACCCTGATGCTGGGAAGGATTGAAAGTAGAAGGGGATGACAGAAGATGAGATGTTTGGAGAGCATCACCGACTCAATGGACATGAGTTTGAGCAAACTCCAGGAGAGGGTGAAGGACAGGGAAGCCTGGGGTGCTGCAGTCCATGGGGTTGCAAAGAGTCTGATGTGACTTAGCAACTGAGCAACAAAAAATGAGAGAATTAGGCTCGGATGCTAGTCTTCGGATCAATTACTGTAAAGAGAAGTGATGCTCTGGGTCCCATCTCTGAAGAGCAAAATGTGCCCTTGCTGCAGTGGTATATCCTTCCCTTCTCAACCCCTCTGTGCTGTCAGGATACAGCTGAGCATCTGACTGACATGTGTTCTTTTCCCCCATCATGTGGTTTCCCAGCCTCAGCACCACTGACACTTTAGACCTGCTGGCTCTTTGTTGTGGAGGTGTCCTGTGCATTGCAGCAGGCTTAGCAGCATCCCTGGTTTTACCCACCAGGTGCCAGTTCCTCCCTCCCTCTCCCCAAGTTGTGACACCCAACAGTATTTCCAGGCAATGCCCAGTGTCCCCTGGGGAATAAACTGACCCGGAGGAGAGCCATGACTCCAGACGTGTAGCAAGATAGATCAAGCTGCACCTTTTGAAATGTTTGCCAGGATAGGAGCACAGAACATGGAAATAGATTTCAGATGAAAACTGTCTCAGCCATAAAGTTGTCTCAGAAAAGATATGTGTGGTGATGGAAGCCAAATAACCAAGTAATAGAGACCTTAACTGTTAGAATTAAACAGATATGTTCTTATTTTTTTCTGAAACAGTAAACAAATTGTCTCCAGAAGGAGGAAAAACAGGAAAAATCAGTAATAAAGAGGATGTGCACACAGTCCACATGCCCTTGTGTATTAAACATGGAGAACTCATACCAGTAACCATTTGTTTGAGGCCACTAGTGAGCAGGACCCATCTATTGCTTTGGTAATAGTCCTTATAGATCTTCAACGGTTTATTAAAATACCAACTCAGAGTCATGTTATCTGTTCTCTAGTGCAGTGTTCTTAGTTCTTGAGGCAGACACAAAATTTTCCCTTATTCATTTGGTTTGGTTTACGCTTTCCAGAATTGGGGCAATATTCACACTCATTAGCAGGTTCATTTTTCCTCTGCTTAAGTTCATAAACCGGTGGACTGCATACATCCACAATTGCTGAATATGCAATTGTGACTCCCTCTGGTTTGGGGGAATGGTCCTAATTCATCAGTTCCTTCATTCAGTCAATCAATAAACAAACATGGCGAGCTTGCGAGATGTGAAACACTCCACCACTCACTGTGGAGAATGGATGGAGCTACAGATAGGATGGGGGCCCTTTATTTTTTCTCAACTAGAGGAGGGAGGCAATAAACAAGTAATATAAATATATAAGAGAGCAGGAGCCTGGAGGGTCACAGTCCATGGGATTGGAAAGAGTTGAACATGACTGAGTGACTAACACACACACATAGATATCTAAATGGAAGGTGAAATGAATACAAATTATAGGGGACAAAAGCAGAGTAATGTGATTGTAATCAGGATGGAGTGAGATCAGGGGTCTGGTTTAGGTAAGATGGTTGGGGAAGGCAGACCTGAGGAGACAGTATTTGGTCTACTGCCTATAGGATGAGATAAAGCCAAGAATTTCAGGAGCTAGAGGAAGATAGAGAATCCTTCCAAGAACAGGAAAGACCACAGTCTGGTGAGCCAGGGGTTGAATGGTGGGAAAAAATGCTGGAGAGAAGAGGGAGGTGCAGATCATAAAGACCTCTTTGCATTTGAATTTTGGTCTCAAAATTTCCCTCAGAAAGGGAATATAGTGAAGGCTTAAGCTGGAGATTGAAGAAGACTGTGTATCTAAGGTTTTAGAATATTATTTTGCCTGCTATGTAGGAACTGATTTGGAAAAGGAAGAGCGGGAGCAGAAAGAATAGGAGGAGGCCATTGGATCTGTGATAAAGGATGGTGGGGGGCTGAGGGTGGTGGGAGCTGAGAGAGAGGTGTGAACTGACCTGAGATGTGTGTTGGGTGCAGGACAGATGGGATGTGTTTAGCAGAACAACAGCCTCTTGAAGATGTTTATGTCTAATTCCAGAATCTGTGATTATGTTACCTTCTATGGAAGAAGGACCAAGGGCCTTTTGAACTTTTGATGCTTTTGAACTGTGGTGTTGGAGAAGACTCTTGAGAGTCCCTTGGACTGCAAGGAGATCCAACCATTCCATTCTAAAGGAAATCAGTCCCGAATATTCATTGGAAGGACTGATGTTGAAGGTGGAACTCCGATATTTTGGCCACCTGATGCGAAGAACAGACTCTTTGGAAAAGACCCTGATGCTGGGAAAGATTGAAGGCAGGAGGGGAAGGGGACAACAGACAATGAGATAGTTGAATGGCATCACTGACTCAAAGGACATGAGCCTGAGTAAACTCTGGGAGTTAGTGATGAACAGGGAGGCCTGGCATGAGCCACCTGATGCGAAGAACAGACTCTTTGGAAAAGACCCTGATGCTGGGAAAGATTGAAGGCAGGAGGGGAAGGGGACAACAGACAATGAGATAGTTGAATGGCATCACTGACTCAAAGGACATGAGCCTGAGTAAACTCTGGGAGTTAGTGATGAACAGGGAGGCCTGGCATGCTGCAGTCCATGGGGTCGCAAAGAGTCGGACACGAATGAGCGACTGAACTGAAAGTGAACTGATGGAAGAAGCACTTTGGAGATGTAAGAATATAAATCTTGAGATGGGAAGATTATCTTAGGTTACCTGAGTGGGATGATCTAATGGAATCTTAAAAGCAGAGACTCTTTCCTAGCTGAAACAGAGAGACACAATGGAAGAGACTGAAAACATGAGAGGGACTCAACCCATCACCACTGGCTTTGAAAATGGAGAAAGGCAACAGAGAGCCAAGATGTGTAGGGGGCTTCTAGAAACTGGGAAAGACTCTGAGCTGGTAGCCAACAAGGAAAAGGGCTCTCAAACAAATGCAAGTGATTCTGAAAACAATTCTGCCAATAGCCTGAATTAGCAAGGAAATGAGCCTGCCCCTAGGGCCTCTGGGTTTCACCAGGGGCTCGGCAGTAGCCCATTCCAGTACTCTTGCCTGAAGAGTCCCATGGACAGAGGACCCTGTGAGCTACAGTCCGTAGGATGGCAAATAGTTGGGCATGACTGAAGCAATTTAGCATGCGTGCATGAACTGCAGTCTCCAGTAAGGCCATAATTCTGCTGACACCTTGATTTTAGCCCAAGGAGATTCATGCCGGACTCGTGGCTCTTAAGACTGTTAAGGTGATAAATTTGCATTGTATAAGCCACAAGACTGTGGGAACTAGTTAGAGCAGCAATAAGAAAATAACTCATAGAGTTTCATGGCTGGTTGAATGTGGAGGGTGGGAGGACACAGAGGGCCCACCTAGGTTTTCATCTTGATCACCCAGTGGGCAACAACTTTATATAATGAGGTGCAGAAAACTCATGGAAAAACAGATCATGGAAGGTGGAAACCAGACTTCTGTTTTGGTCACTGATGTTTTAGAAGCCTGTAAGATATTTAAATGGAGGTACTAAATGGGAGATCAGTTATATAAGTCTGGGGTTCAGAGGAGAAGTCTGAACTTATGGTACATTTTTGGACTAGAAAGAACACAGGTGTTATTTACAAATGTGGGACTAACCAAGCAGACCTAAGTGGGGAGTGTAGGTGGAGAAGCAGGACTAAGGTCCATTCACAGACCTTGTAATAGGCAGAGGTTGTGGAGGACAGTGAAGAAGAGAGCAAAGGTGGCCAAAAGGAGTCCAGAGTGGTGGGGAGAAGGGTAGGAGGGACAGTATTAGAAACTCAAGGGAGGCATGTGTCCTGTAAAGGAGGAAGGGACTGTGCCTAAGGCTGCAAAGGTCTTGTGATGACGGCGGAAGAGGTCTGATGGGGTGATGGCATAGAAATGCCACTGAATTCGCCGCTGGTCATGGTCCTTGACAAGACCGCATGAGTAGAGCAATGAGAATAGAGGACAGATGGGACCACAAGGAAGAGATGGCAGGAGGTGGGGGTGGTTAGGGGCCTAAATTCAGACAGCGGGTCTAACAACCTGTTTTGCAGGAAACAGGAGCAAAAAATGAAGAGGCTTTGGACAGAGTTGACTAAGAGGTCAAGAAATGTCTTTTAAAGATAGATCAGGCTTGTGTGCTGACATGAATAATCTGGTATGGAGGAATAAGTGTATCTGGGTGGGAGAGAGACAGAGGGAGAGAGAGAGAGGGAGAGAGAGGAATAGTGAAGAACAGAATATCTGAGAAAAGAACAAGAGACAGGACCCAGAAGACAAGCAGAGGAATTTACCAGTTTTGTTCACTGTACCAGGAAATTATTGATAGAGATGCTGGTAGGTCTATAGATTTCTTGGTGGGAGGATGAAAAAGAATAAAAACTTCAGGCAGCATCCTAGCCTGGACTTTCTACATGAGTATTCCCTTAAAAGCAATTTGGGGGTCATAATCCAATATGACTCATATTTCAGCTATGAGGAAGGAGGACACTGAATCACTTTGATCCCAGTGACATTTTTGTGATTGTGCTAGATACATTTATGACATCTGTAAGAAAAAGCCTACAGTGCTGAGCAAAATAATGCCTTTGGGAAGGCACATTAATGGGCAAAAATAACTACCAGACTTGCCTCTCTGACTTCTTCAGACCTCGTGATTCTTTCAGTCATTTTATTGTCAAGCATCTGAGGGGTTGACCAGCAAGCCCTTGTCAAGACTTTGTGCTGCCATCCAGCTGTGGTAATGGTGTCCTTTTGAGTAAAACCATTTGTCTTCTCAGGTGAACTTGGAACCAGAGATAGTCTCTATTGAACTGACATTATAGTGTCATGATGGCTAAGATCCTGGAGGCATCTTTTTCCTGAGTTATCTGGACTATTAGTACATGCATGGGGTTTTAGGATTCAACAAGGAGAAAGAAAATATTAGAATTTTTATGGTAGCAACTTTTATCTTAATTTCTGAAAAATTTTTGTTTATGACAGTGTATACAGAATATTGTGTGTTTGTGTGCTCTGTCGTGCCCAACTCTTTGCTACCCTATGGACTGTAGACTGCCAGGCTCCTCTGTCCATAGAATTTTCCAGACAAGAATACTGGAGTGGGTTGCCATTTCCTACTCCAGGGGATCTTCCTAACACAGGAATCAAACCTGTGTTTTTTGTGTCTCCTACATTTGCAGGTGGATTCTTTACTACTAACATCACCTGGGTAATACAGTAATATATGCAAGCCATTTACAGCTTAATAAGACTCCATAGGATAGTGACTGTGTTCAAAACCTGTATCCCAAGAGAGGAAAGTGGTCAAAGTCATTTGTGGACCACCACTCTAAATACCTGAGCCACTGACTAAAGTATTTTTGCACTCATCATCTCCTTCTCCTTCTCCTCCTCCTCCTTCTTTTAAAGAGATCCCCTGGTCCCATAGCACCACGTGATGGGTTGCTTTGAATGGTTTTTCAGCCTGGCAGGAACTTGCCCTCCACACAAGGATAAGCAAGATCTCTTAATGAGGAGAATTTATCTGCGAGAGAGGAGTGGGGAGGGAGACCAGGACTGATGTCTGAAGGCCCTCCCAGGTTGACCAGATGTCAAGGCGTCAAGGCTATGAAGCCTTCATTTTGATTCTATGCCACCAGGAAGGCAGAAGAACAGTTATAAGCCCAGGGTCCTACCCACCCAGTGTATTCTCCCTCAGGGGGTGGATTCTGCCACTCAACCACAGGACCCCAGGGAGTCATTCTGAGCACTGCGGAGAAAGTTCTGTGCTAGAAGACCCTTCCTCAGTCACGGACTTCTTGTTCCTGCTCATGCGTCTAACAATGCGGACTCTGTTCTGCCCAATGCACTGAAGTTGTGTGTGTCTCTGCTCTGCCTGGCTGTCCAGCACTGCCAACAACTTGTGAGCCCTGGCCTCCACATCCCCAGCATGACCTCTGCATCCCCAGCACATTACCATCCCACGTCCTGTTCCCCAAATCCTCACCGCCCCACTGCTGACCTGGACACACTCAGGCACACACTGCCCCGCCTGCACAGCTAGTCTTAGCTCTCAGCACGCGGCTGCAGCCTTCCCTGCAGCCCAACACCCTCAGGCTTTTGTAAGGGTTTGTCACAGGCTCTTCCTTCCAGCTGCCTCTGGTCCCCATCTCTACTTTCCTTTCCAGCCTTGCCTCAAACTTTCTTCTGCAAAGAGGTCCCTCAATTCAGTTCAGTTCAGTTGCTCAGTCGTGTCCAACACTTTGTGACCCCATGAATTGCAACACGCCAGGCCTCCCTGTCCATCACCAACTCCCAGAGTTCACCCCAACTCATGTCCATCGAGTCGGTGATGCCATCCAGATGCCATAAGGGTGGTGTCATCAGCATATCTGAGGTTATTGATATTTCTCCCGGCAGTCTTGATTCCAGCTTGTGCTTCTCCCAGCCCAGCCCTAGTAGTTACTTTATCTGGTAGCCTCTTAGCCATTAAATAAGGGCTTCCTTGTGGCTCAAACGGTAAAAAACCTGCCTGCAATGCAGGAAATCTGGGTTCGGTCCCTGGGTGAGGAAGATCCCCTGGAAAAGGGAATGGCCACCCACTCCAACCTTCTTGCCTGGAGAGTTCCATGGACAGAGGAGCCTAGCAGTCTACAGTCCACAGGGTGGCAAACAGTCAAAAACTACTGAGTGACTAACACTTTCACTTTAGCATTAGATATTATAGAGGGCCTTATCTGACTTTTAATTTGTGGTTCCTTCTTTATTCTTTTTAATTGAGACATAATCAATATACAACATTATATTAGTTTCAGATGTACAATGCAATCATCTAACATTTGTATGGAGAAGGCAATGGCACCCCACTCCAGTACTCTTGCCTGGAAAATTCCATGGACAGAGGAGCCTGGTAGGCTGCAGTCCATGTGGTTGTGAAGAGTCAGACATGACTGAGCGACTTCACTTTCACTTTTCACTTTCATGCATTGGAGAAGGAAATGGCAACCCACTCCAGTGTTCTTACTTGGAGAATCCCAGGGACGGAGGAGCCTGGTGGGCTGCTGTCTATGGGGTCGCACAGAGTCAGACACGACTGAAGCGACTTAGCAGCAGCAGCAGCAACATTTGTATATATTGTAAAATGATCATCACATTAAGTCCAGTTAGCATCTGTTAACATCAGACATTGTTGAAACTTATTTTCTTATGAGAAACTTTAATATATTAAAATTTATTTTTCTTTTCACATTCAGAAATCTATGGCAAATTTTAAGTTGAAATGTGACTATTTAACAACCCTACACACATACACATTACTGTCCCATGACACACATGGTGGCATGGGACAGTAAAGCAATGGATTTTCATCATTGTCATTTTGTGTGGTGGCTCTCTTCCAAGAGTCTCACCTGATGGGTTTGGATCATAGAGGACCTTCCACAGAGAATGGAGGATGAGTTGAGCTTCTGAGTTGAGCCCTGAAGGACTGGCTCACAGAGGAAAGAGGGGAAGTTTGAGGGACACCCTACTAGAGAGGGAGAAGGAATCCCCACCCTTCCCCTCCTGGAGGATGATGGGGAAGATGATGGACTTAGAGGGAGAGGCCACTTCCCTTCCAGGCCGAAGTCCCAAGAAGGAGTGAAGGATGCAGGGAGAGAGCTGGAAGGATGCTTGGACGGCCTCCTAAGGGGTGGGACCAGCATCTGAGGCTGGACAGGGATCTGGCAGCTCTGCTCCTGGTACCCTGACTTGTACAGGGAGAGAGAGCAGAAGGCTGTGGGTCAGCAGAGGCTGGGGACCAGATAACGAAGCTGGAGGAGGTTCACACTTGGCAAACAGCACAAATGACAAGGGCCACCAACATGACCAGTCAGTCCTGGCACAGGTGCCAAGGTGAAGCTGAGACCAGTGCCCTTCATTCCAGTGACTGGATCAGACCAGCCTACAGAGAGGTGGTGGACTCATGGGGTGCGAGTCTGAAAAACCGAGTCCTTACCTAAAGGACTGGGAGCCATCTTGCCCATTTCAAATGGAAAACACTGGGCTTTTGATGGGCAAGTTTAAAGCTCAAGTCCTGGTGTCTGTCCTCAGCTTTTAAGGAGGATTATAACAATTGTGAAAAGGAACGATGGTTCACAGGTCTACACAGTGTTCCAGCGACAGTGATGACCCTGCCGTATTATGACTGTGTGTAACTGTATACAAGCCTGCGTTGCACCATTCTGTACTGATTGATTGGCCCAGACGTCGCTTCTCTGCACAGGCTGCCCAGAGGCAGGTGAGTTGGAGGCGTGCATGGCTGTGTGCCTGAGGGAGACTGTGCATATTTCCAGGGCCTTGTGTTCTTGGGTCCCTAGCAAGGCCATTTGTGAAACGAAGTCATCAATATCCCACCCATCTGAACCCAAGGGGCTATATACCCCATGATTTTTTTTAACAGTAATGACTAGTAGCCACTGTGTGTTTCTTCTGTGCCAGGCTTTGCTCTGCATTCCTGCTCAGAACAAACCTTTGGTGGGTCTTCTCTTATGAACTTATCTGACAGGTAAGGATATGGGGGCCTAAGTATTTATGATTTGCTGATAACTAGTAAGTGGGAGAGCAGAGAAGGCAATGGCACCCCACTCCAGTGTTCTTGCCTGGAAAATCCCATGGACGGAGGAGCCTGGAAGGCAGCAGTTGCTGAGGATCGGACACGACTGAGCGACTTCCCTTTCACTTTTCACTTTCATGCATTGGAGAAGGAAATGGCAACCCACTCCAGTGTTCTTGCCTGGAGAATCCCAGGGACGGGGGAGCCTGTTGGGCTGCTGTCTATGAAGTCGCACAGAGTCGGACACGACTGAAGCGACTTAGCAGCAGTAGCAGCAGCAGCAGTAAGTGGGAGGCTCAGAATCTGGTTTCATCAAGACTGTCTACAAAACCCCCTTTCTTGAAAAAGCAAGTTCTGGTTGGTCCTTTTAAGAAGTTGTTATTTATTTATGTGACTGTGCCGGGTCTTTGTTGCTGTGAGGACTTTTCTCTGGCCGTGCTGGACGGGCTTCTCATTGCAGTGGCTCCTCTTGTTGCAGAGCACAGGCTCTAGGGTGGATGGGCTTCTGCGGTCACAGCACGTGGGCTCAGGAGTTTCAGTTCCTGGGGTCCAGAGCACAGACTAAATAATTGTGGTGCAAGAGCTTAGTCTCTCTACAGCATGTGGAATCTTCCCAGATCAGGGGTCAAACACATGTCTTCTGCATCAGCAGGAGGATTCTTTACCACTGCACCACCTGGGAAGCCCTGGTCAGTCTTACTAAAGAAAGTTTTTGTGCAATTTATATTTTCATCAGTCCATTCTGGCATGCTTCTAATGGTATCAGAATCACCTAGAAACTGAATCACAATAATTTCACAATTCATTTAATGCCAACTGGCCATCAGCAAATTAGCAATGGCTATCTGAAGAAGTTATTATACTGGCTGTGCTGATATCTCTTGAGGTTTACAAGATACCTAAAGTCACAGACCTTTTCTACATAAGATAAATTGTATAAATGAGACTTGATTTATCATCAGCATTTATAAAGCCAGACTGATGGAAGAACTAGGTCGGGGGACATAAGCATGGTCTTTATATAGTGAATGTTTGGCCTGCCCTGACTATTACAAAATCAGAAGTGTGAGCATATTCACAGCAAATGTTGTATTCTTTAATGCCTCATGCATGACAGGCAGCTTTCAGCTACACACACAGTAATCTTGGATTTACAAAGCCCTGGAAGTTAGGAGAGCCACACTCGAGTGCTGATTTAAGGAACTGCTGATGTCTGGGAAGAACTATTCAACCTACTTGAATTATTAAGCGTGTGCCTTTGCGAGGATCTTTCCATTTCATTTTGCAAGTGTACACATACTCTTGGGTAGCTTCTACAAGCTACAATACCCTGTTGCATATTTAAAGGTTATAAACAATGCACTTTTAGCTTCGTTTTTGCTTTAATGACCAAATAAAGGGGGTGGGTAAGTGACTGTACTGGCTTCTCTTTCCTGTGTTAGGAGTGATTTGGGGGGAAAGTATTTTCACGCAACCATAGGGAGCCAAATAAGACACTTGAAAACAGTTTTTTCATTTTAAATTAAGATATAGGTTTCACCCCTTATTTGTTTCATTTTATTTGCAATTGAGTTAACTCAAAACAAAGAACATTTATTTGACTAAATTGCCTGTGTCGGTTGTCCTGATGTGTTTTTCTTTTCTGTTCTTTATTTAATTGTGATACTGAGTATTAAACCAGTACTAAGACAGGAAAGAAGATGAATAGAGTTTTCAAAGATTATACAGGCCCTTGGGCAGGACCTCTGAAATGGGAGCATGTCTGAGGTCACAGGCTTTCACATCAACTGATAGGCACTTAATAGAAGGCTTCCCTTCATGACAAGGATGAAATACAGAGGGGATTACACAGGGTGACCGGGGCAGGCCTGGGACCAAGGCTGTGTCTGACTCATGTTCACGTTGTCTTGCCTGGAGACTTTAGTGGCCCTTGCAGCCCCGCCATTTGATCTGGTTTGGTCCAGCTGTAGTGACTCTCATATCATGTCATACACTCCCACTTCAAAAGTCCTTCTCTTTTTCTCTATTCCTTCAACTTCTAAAAAAAAAAAAAAAAAAAAACTAAGGCAGGGCTGTATTTGGTACCCCCAAGAGGTTCTTGGAGTAGAACGCTCCAGCTCTAGCCTAGTGGGTTATGTCTCTGAGCTGAGCAGTACCGAATGTTGGTTTACAGATGCAGGGAGCAGCTAAAAACCTTCCCGAGAAAGGCCAGAAGAAATGGGCTGAGGCGTCCTTCCTTTACCTGCTGTGGCTTCTCCCATTTAGAGGGATTTTTGCGCACTGGTATATATACCTGTTGTGAGAGGGCATCAGAGGGCAGACACACTGAAACGATAATCACAGAAAACCAGTCAATCTAATCACACAGACCACAGCCTTGTCTAACTCAATGAAACTAAGCCATGCCATGTGGGGCCACCCAAGATGGGCAGGTCATGGTGGAGAGGTCTGACAGAACGTGGTCCACTGGAGAAGGGAATGGCAAACCACTTCAGAATTCTTGCCTTGAGAACCCCATGAACAGTATGAAAAGGCAAAATGATAGGCTACTGAAAGAGGAACTCCCCAGGTGGGTAGGTGCCCAATATGCTACTGGAGATCAGTGGAGAAATAACTCCAGAAAGAATGAAGGGATGGAGCCAAAGCAAAAACAATACCCNGAACCCCATGAACAGTATGAAAAGGCAAAATGATAGGATACTGAAAGAGGAACTCCCCAGGTCAGTAGGTGCCCAATATGCTACTGGAGATCAGTGGAGAAATAACTCCAGAAAGAATGAAGGGATGGAGCCAAAGCAAAAACAATACCCCATTGTGGATGTGACTGGTGATATAAGCAAGGTCCGATGCTGTAAAGAGCAATATTACATAGGAATCTGAAAAGTCAGATCCATGAATCAAGGCAAATTGGAAGTGGTCAAACAGGAGATGGCAAGAGTGAGCGTTGACATTCTAGGAATCAGCGAACTACAATGGACTGGAATGGGTGAATTTAACTCAGATGATCATTGTATCTACTAATGTGGGCAGGAATCCCTTGGAAGAAATGGAGTAGCCATCATGGTCAACAAAAGAGTCCGAAATGCAGTACTTGGATGCAATCTCAAAAA
>SJYT01021364.1:6713-18122 GCA_006410635.1 Cephalophus harveyi
AGGTGTATCAGGACTGGATCATATATGTCAAAATTTCTTTGGCAGAATGGAAACAGAAAAAGCAAAATATAAGAAATAATAGATAATTGAATGAATAAATATAGCTATTAAACATCTAAGATGTGAAATTATAGAATCAGTCTTGAGATATGACTGAATAATTTTTTAAATGACTGAGTAAATTTTACTAATAAAAGGGTGAATTGCCATTCGATACATACTCTTGAAAAAGCATCTACTGAATGATTTAGACAAACAGTTGGAAAGGTTTACAGTAATCCCTATAAGAAAGCAAAGTAAGGTAGCCTCTATATCACAGGATTCATAAAATGGAATGAACTGAGTAGAAAGCAAAAGTTTAAAAATTTTAAAAAGTGGTTAAAAATATGAGAAACATCTTAGCTTTTGCTGCTGTTACATTTGTTTTGGCCCCTTAAAGACATCAATTAGCACATACAGTTAGTATATTTTCTCTCCTGTATACTCACTACCTTTAATCCCATTTATTCCTTTTCCTGATCATTTTCCTCTATGACCTTGGATGGTATTCCACGTCCATGCTTTATACTACCTATCCCATTAATATTATAAAGCTTTAAATTTTCTTTTTACAACTCCAAATGTAGATTTAAATTCTGTTGTATCTTTACTCTCTTTGCAATTGGGATTTATCCTATTTAAATCCCTTTTTATCTCATGTAGTTGCCTAATTTCTCTTTATGACGTATGTTGCTGTAGCAGTCTATGTCTTCCTACACACTTTCAGGGTGTCAAGCATTCTTGTGACATTTTCTTATAGATCATGAAGTAGCTATTTTTCAAAGGGATAGTATTCCTCCCATTCTTCTAGATGCTGATACCCATAGCAAAGCTTTATTAGTCCTGCCTGTTTTGTTACTGTTGATGGGACGTTCTTTTCTTGTCTGGTATTAGTCAATATACATGATGATGCATAGTTTGCCTTATTGTCTACTGACCTTCTGTGCAGATCTAATTCTCTTCTAGAACATTCTCTAAAGAGCCAGTTGATATGCACAGATCTCAGACCATTTCTTGTCTTTCAGACGATTTCCACTTGGAACACTTCTACTATAATGAGGGAGTCCTTTGTTCAATATTCAATGTCTGTGTCTATTTGAAACCAATTGAATAGATAAAAAGCTTAAACTCCCTTTAGACTCGGAGAAGGCAATGGCGTCCCACTCCAGTACTCTTGCCTGGAAACTCCCATGGACTGGGGAGCCTGGTGGGCTGCAGTCCATGGGGTCGCTGAGTCAGACACAACTGAGCGACTTCACTTTCACTTTTCACTTTCATGCATTGGAGAAGGAAATGGCAACCCACTCCAGTGTTCTTGCCTGGAGAATCCCAGGGATGGCGGAGCCCAATGGGCTGCCATCTGTGGGGTCGCACAGAGTCAGACATGACTGAAGCGACTTAGCAGCAGTAGCAGCAGCCCTTTAGACTCTTGTCTTTCCTCTGCTTCAGCAAACCCATAACTTTCAGAATATATGATGCTGCAATACCACTTGTTTCAGACATGTTTGACAATTTATAGTTTCCATTGGAATACAAAAAAATGGTGGCCTGGGCCACGCTTCTGACTACCCTTCAGATTGACATTTGAATGACATAGAATAGAAGTTTTAAACTAGATAGGCATAAAAGAATTTTAATAAATAATAAATAAATACTTTAAGAATTTTAAATAATACTTTCCCTCTAAATTATAGATATATGCCATCACAGTCAACAAAACAGTCTGAAATGTAGTACTTGTATGCAATCTCAAAAGTGACAGAATGATCTTTGTTCATTTCCAAGGCAAACCACTCAATATCACAGTAATCCAAGTCGACTCCCCAACCAATGCTGAAGAAACTGAAGTTGAACGGTTCTATGAAGACCTACAAGACCTTCTAGAACAAACACCCAAAATAGATGTCCTTTTCATTATAGAGGACTGGAATACAAAAGTAGGAAGTCAAAAGATGCCTGGAGTAACAGGCAAATTTGGCCTTGGTGTACAAAAAAAAAAAAAAAAAACCAGGGAAAGGATTATTGCCAAGAGAACACACATTGGTCATAGCAAACACCCTCTTCCAACAACACAAGAGAAGACTCTACACATGGACATCACCAGATGGTCAACACTGAAATCAGATTGATTATATTCTTTACACCCAAGATCATGGCATCTGGTCCATCACTTCATGGAAAACAGATGGGGAAACAGTAGAAGCAGTGGCTGATTTTATTTTTCTGAACTCCAAAATCATTGTGGATGGTGATTGCAGCTATAAAATTAAAAGATTCTTGCTCCTTGGAAGGAAAGATATGACCAAACTATACAGCATATTAAAAAGCAGGGACATTATTTTGCCAACAAAGGCCCATCTAGTCAAGGCTATGGTTTTTCCAGTAGTCATGTATGGATGTGGGAGTTGGACTATAAAGAAAGCTGAGTGCTAAAGAATTGATGTTTTTGAACTGTGGTGTTGGAGAAGACTCTTGAGAGTCCCTTGGACTGCAAGGAGATCCAACCAGTCCATCCTAAAGGAGATCAGTCCTGGGTGTTCTTTGGAAGGACCGATGTTGAAGCTGAAACCCCAATACTTTGGCTACCTGATGCGAAGAGCTGACTCATTTCAAAAGTCCCCAGTGCTGGGAAAGATTGAGGGCAGGGGGAGAAGGGGATGACAGAGGATGAGATGGTTGGATGGCATCACCAACACAATGGACATGGGTTTGGGTGGACTCCGGGATTTGGTGATGGACAGGGAGGCCTGGTGTGCTGTGGTTCGTGCAGTTGGAAAGAGTCAGACACGACTGAGTGACTGAACTGAACTGAACTGAACTAAGATGATCAGCAAAAACAAGACTGGGAGATGACTGTGGCTCAGATCATGAACTCTTTACTGCCAAATTCAGACTTAAATTGAAGACAGTAGGGAAAACCACTAGACCATTCAGGTATGACCTAAATCAAATCCCTTAAGATTGTACAGTGGAAATGATAAATAGATTCAAGGGATTAGATCTCATAGATTGCCTAAAGGACCATGGACAGAGGTTCGTGAAAATGTACAGGAGGCAGGGATCAAGACCATCCCCAAGAAAAAGAAATGCAAAAAGCCAAATGGTTGTCTGAGGAGGCCTTACAAATAGCTGTGAAAAGGAGAGAAGTGAAAGGCAAAGAAGAAAAGGAAAGATATACCCATTTCAATGCAGAGTTCCAGAGACTAGCAAGGAGAGAGAAGAAAGCCTTCCTCGGTGATCAGTGAAAAGAAATAGAGAAAAACAATAGAATGGAAAGACTAGAAAGGAGAGAAGTGAAAGGCAAAGAAGAAAAGGAAAGATATACCCATTTCAATGCAGAGTTCCAGAGACTAGCAAGGAGAGAGAAGAAAGCCTTCCTCGGTGATCAGTGAAAAGAAATAGAGAAAAACAATAGAATGGAAAGACTAGAGATCTCTTCAAAAAAATTAGAGATACCAAGGGAATATTTCATGCAAAGATGGGCACAATAAAGGACAGAAATGGTATGGACATAACAGTAGTAGAAGATATTAAGAGGTGGCAAGAATAGTCAAAAGAACTATACATCATGACCCAGATAATCATGATGGTGTGATCACTCACCTAGAACTGGACATCCTGGAATGCAAAGTCAAGTGGGCCTTAGGAAGCATCACTATGAACAAAGCCAGTGGAGGTCATGGAATTCCAGTTGAGTTATTTCAAATTCTAAGAGACGATGCTGTGAAAGTGCTGCATTCAATATGCCAGCAAATTTGGAAAACTCAGCAGTGGCCACAGGACTGGAAAAGGTCAGTTTTCATGAACCAAGAACTTCCAGATGTTCAAGGTGGATTTAAAAAAGGCAGAGGAATCAGAGATCAAATGGCCAACATCTGTTGGATCATGGAAAAAGTAAGAGAATTCCAGAAAAACATATACTTCTGCTTTATTGACTACGCCAAAGCTTCTGACTGTGTTGATCACACCAAGCTGTGGAAAATTCTTCAAGAGATGTGAATACTTGACAACCTCACCTACCTCCTGAGAAATCTGTGGATGTCAATAAACAACAGTTAGAACCGGACATGGAAAAATGGACTGGCTCCAAATCAGGGAAGGAGTATGTTAAGGCTGTATACTGTTACCCTGCTTATTTTACTTATATGCAGAGTACATGATGCAAAATTTTGGGCTGGTTGAAGTATAAGCTGAAATCAAGATTGCCAGGAGAATTATCAATAACCTCAGATATGCTGATGACACCACTCTTATGGCAGAATTGAAGAAAAACTAGAGCCTCTTGATGAAAGTGAAAGAGGAGAGTGAAAAAACTGGCTTAAAGCTCAACATTCAGAAAACTAAGATCATGGCATCTGGTCCCATCACTTCATGGCAAATAGATGAGGAAACAATGGATACAGTGAGAGATTTTATTTTGGGGGGCTCCAANCAGGTTTTGGTAAAAGAACATATAATAGACAGCTATCTAGTTTTCCACTTGATATAAGCCCTGAATTTCTGGGGGCAGGGGGAAGGGGAATGGAGAAAACAAGAGATGTATGCTTTTCCCCTGTTTTGCTAGAAAAGGAAATTAAATAAACAATAGGAGATGTACGCTTTTTCCCAAAGGACTTTGTGTTCCACAAGAAGAAACTAATAAATGATGACTTGTCAGAGTCTAAGTTCATTTTTCTCTGTTTGACTCCATTTTTCTTAATCAGTTGTGATTCATAACTACATTAACCACATAGTCAGAAATATGGTTTTGAATTCCGTTCCTTTTTTGATAATAATTAGTTTTAATAAATCTTAGAAGACTGTGCCAGAAGCTTCCAGATATATGACATGAATCCAGAATTTCTGAAAATTATTTTTAATGCCACTTAAATCTATATTGTAGTTGTTTGAAAAAAATTGCTTAAAGCAACATATATCTTAAATTATGCAATATTAGGGCTTTATCTCCATTTAAATTTTATTTCACCTTTTCCCAAATTGCTCATTCATATGAGCTTAGACATTTTAAAACTATTTGGATAAATACATGTTTTTTACATAAGGGTATATTACTTGCTTTAATGTTAATGGTATTACGAGAGAGTAATCTCAGATTCTTTCCCTTTTTTCAATTTAAGCATTAAAACTGTCAGCTGTGTTGCAACCTATTTGAGTCTCCAACCTATACCTGGGGCTGTCCCACTTTATATTTTGAAGTAAGAAGCACACATACTAACCAAAATGCAAAATTTCTTTCATTTCCTGCCAAAGTTTAGGTTCTATTTTTGCCAGAGTCGAAGAAAAGCACATTATACAGGATATGCCTCTCTGGTTGTTAGTTCTCCTGCCAGTTCCACTTTAGCATCATAGAGCTGAGACAGCAGATGGAGCCCCCCATGTTAGCATTTGGAACCAAAAGGTGTTTAAAAGACTGTGGCAGTAAGTACAATTCTTTAATGAGAAATCATAAAGGAGGGGAAAGAGAAAGTTATTTATTAAACTGTGCAACTTAACAGCAAATCCGAATCAATCAGTAAGTTTTTTTTGTTTTGTTTTGTTTTTTAGCATGTGTTTCTGGTACTGGATTTGGGATAGAAAGATGACTTTGAGTCTACCTCAAAAATCAAATAGTCAATTCTCAGACCTCATCTTGTCAGTATTTAACACAGCTAGGTACTCTTCCTTCTAGAAAATTTTTCTCACACTTACATAGACTACACATGAAGTTTTTTTTAACTTTTTTTTCTTCTTGCCTCACCAGTTGTGACTTTTCAGTATCCATTCAGAAACTTTTGCATCTCTAAGTTCTAAATTTTGGAATACACCCTAGAACTCAATTTTCAGACTTTCTTATTTCCCTAGGTGATATCATTTGTCCCTATGACTGTAAAAGACACTTATATGCTGATGTCCCCCAAGTTTATATATTTAGTTCAAACATCTTATATAAACAACCGATTTGAATTTTTTAAAAATGTTTAAATGCTCACATGGAGGTCTATTAAGTATTCCAAAAGTATGACTTCAAAATTTCTTTTTATAACCTGATCTCTTTGTTCTTTCTATTAATAAATGGCACCACAGTTTCATTTCTACACATGAAGGATTAAATCCTGTATGATTTACCCCTATGGTAAATGAATAGAAAGCTTGACAAAATGTGTGAAATGACTATTTCTAAACACTGAACAAGAGGTGGTGGTGGTTTTGTTGCTAAGTTGTGTCCGGCTCTTGCGGCTCCATGGGCTACAGCCTGCCAGGCTCCTCTGTCCAGAGGATTCTCCAGGCAATACTGGAATGGGTTGCCATTTCCTTCTCCAGGGGATCTTCCCAACCCAGGGATCGAACCCAAGTCTCCCGCATTGCAGGTGGATTCTTTACCAGCTGAGCTATCAGGAACAAGAGGTAATTAACTCAAAAGGGAAAAGCCTTCAAAATGTTTACATATATCAAGTCATCACATTGCACACTGTCTTAGAATTTTGTTTGTCAATTATACATCAAAAAACTGGGGGGTAAAGAAGAGGTAGTATAGCAGTGTGTGGAAGCTAGGATCACAAAGGGCCCTCAGTGATTCTTTTCTTCTTTTAGTCACATTGAAAAATTTGCCTTCCACTTTTGAATACAACTGATGTAGGCAGCCAATATGATTTTGCAGAAATTATGGTGTGTGACTCCTAAGGCTAAGCCAAAAAGAAATTGTGATTCCTTCCTTGCTCCCTTTGGGAAAACTTTACTTGGGAGAAGTCAGATAAAAAGACATGAAGATATTCCAGGAGCCTATGGAAGTACATGTGGTGGGAATCTGAAATCTCCAATATGGATGATCTGGGTTGGAATCAGACTCTCCAGCCCCAGTGGAGCTTCCAGATAACCAGCCTAAATCAACATATTGACTAAAACCTTCTGAGTGACACTTAGCCAAAACCACCTAGAAGGGTGATTGCTCAATTCCTGATTGATAAAAAAAATAGTGTGAAATAATATATCTTTATTGTTTTCAGTTACTACATTTGAGGATAATATCTTACTCAGTTATAAATGACTAATACAGACCTAGAAAAGCTCTATGTGGAAAGTCGCTTCAACAAGTACCTAAGGTGGGGAGAATTTTAAATTCAGACAATGAGCTGAAGCTGAAAGTGTTCTTATGAGAGAGTTAGTATCTTGACTGGAAGGCTGATGGACTTTGGAGATACTGCCAGTGGGGACCATAAGGAAAGTGATGAATTTTTTTTTTTTAGAAACTAGAGGAATGGGAAAACATCATTTTAGTTGAAGAAAGTTTAACAACATAGTCATCTGCAGTAAAGTGTAAAATAGAAAATGAACCTAATTAACTGGATGATTAAAGCAAGAAAATTTCCACGCAGACTGTTGTTGGTGTCATCTGTTTTCTCCTTGCTGCTTACAGTAAATGAAGTTGAAGTTTGCTGTACGTGGTTACCAAACCACTTCCCAGTATACACACAAATGATTTAGTATACCTCTGCTGATATCTGTTCTCACAATCCACTGTTTAGTAGTTTTTTCCTTCTTAATATTATAAGGGATGGAGGGAGAGCTAGTGCTATAGTATTATGTAAACAGAGTTATATTAGTTTTAAACAGATATTTCAATTTTTATGGCAGCTAGTAATTTTTAAAATAGATATAAAGTTGATATGATAAAAAAGAAAAGAAATGGATCATATAAAATGTTCAGTTAAACAAGGAAAGGCAGAACAGGGGAAGATAAAGATGAAACAGAGCAAAAGCAACAAACAGAAAACTGTAACACCAAAAAAATGTTAGGTTTAAATCTAACAAAACGTGTACAAATCTATACAAGAAAAACTACTAAATCTGTGGAAAGAATAGTAAATTATCTAAATAAATACATATACTATGTTCATATATAAGAAGACTCAATATGGTCAAAATGCCACTTCTTTCCAAATTAATCTGTACATTCAGCATAATATTAAAAAACCCAGCATATTATTTTGTGCATATTCACAAACTGATTTTAGAGTTTCTATGGAAATATTAAAAGCCCAGAATAATCAACAAAATCCTGAAGAAAACAATTTCAGAGTAATGACATTTCATGACATCAAAAATTACTGTAAAGATAAGATAATCAATACAGTACAAAATGGTAAAAGAGTAGAAAAATAGATTAATGGAACAGAATAAAGAAATAGACTCTCACAAATATAAGCAACTGATCTTTAAAAAAAGGAGCAAAAGAAATTGAAAACAGAAATGTTAGTCTTTTCAACAAATGATTCTGGAACAACTGTACACCCATGGGCAAGTAAAAATAGACACTTAACAACTTTCACAAAAATTAACTCAGTTATCACAGTCTAAAAATTAAAACATATGACTACAAAGATTCTAGAAAATAACATAGGAGATACACTTGCTGACCTTGGGTTTAGGGATGATTTTTTTAAATATAATATCAGAAGCATGATCCATGTAAGATAAAATTGATAAGTTGGACTCATTAGAACTGAACAAAAAAAGCAAACTTCTGCAAAAGTCCCCATTAAGATAATGAAAAGACAAGCCACAGCCTAAGATATTAGAAAGACACATAAATGATATAAAATTTGCATTCAAAATATACAAAGAACTCAAACTCAACAATCCAAAATAAAGAAACCCAATATGGTTGCAAAGAGTCGGACGTGACTTAGCAACTGAACAGCAACAACAACAATGAAAAAATAGGCAAAGGATCTGAACAGACATCTCCTCAAAATAGATATACAATTGGCAAACTAGCATAGGGAAAGATGCTTACCAATGTCATTAGGAAACTGCCAGTTAATACAAGAATGAGATACCATTACACATCCTTTCAAAGGGTGAAAACCCCAAACACTGACAATACCAAATACAGGTGAGGATGTGGAATAACCAGAATTCTCCTTCATTGCTAGTGGTATTACAAAATGGTACAACTTATTCATGATACAATTTTTCAGTTTTTCACAAAGCTAAACATAGTCTAACCCTAGAGACCTATAACCTCTTCTCTGGGTATTTACTCCAAAGAGTTGACAACTTATATTTACACAACATATGCTCATGAATGTTTACAAGAGCTTTACTTTTAATTGTCAAAACTAGAAACAATCTATATGTCCCTTAACAGGCGAATGAATAGGGAGCAGTGGTATATCCATACAATGGAATATTATCCAGTAACAACCAAAAAATAAGCTTAAGTTACAGAATAGTACAGAGAAATTTAAAGGGGAACTCTCTTACACTGTTGGTGGGAATGCAAACTAGTATAGCCATTATGGAGAACAGTGTGGAGATTCCTTAAAAAACTGGAAAGAGAACTGCCTTATGACCCAGCAATCCCACTGCTCAGCATACACACCGAGGAAACCAGAATTGAAAGAGACACGTGTACCCCAGTGTTCATTGCAGCACTGTTTATAATAGCCAGGACATGGAAGCAACCTAGATGTCCATCAGCAGATGAATGGATAAGAAAGCTGCGGTACATATGCACAATGGAGTATTGCTCAGCCATTAAAAAGAATACATTTGAATCAGTTCTAATGAGGTGGATGAAACTGTAGCCTATTATACAGAGTGAAGTAAGCCAGAAAGTAAAACACCAATACGGTATACAAACGCATATATATGGAATTTAGAAAGATGGTAATGATAACCCTGTATGCAAGACAGCAAAAGAGACACAGATGTATAGAACGGACTTTTGGACTCTGTGGGAGAGGGAGAGGGTGGGATGATTTGGGAGAATGACATTGAAACATGTACAATATCATATATGAAACGAATCACCAGTCCAGGTTCGATGCATGATACTGGATGCTTGGGGCTGGTGCACTGAGACGACCCAGAGAGAGGATATGGGGTGGGATGTGGGAGGGGGATTCAGGATTGGGAGCTCATATGCACCCGTGGTGGATTCACGTCAATGTATGGCAAAACCAATATGGTATTGTAAAGTAAAATAAAGTAAAAATTAAAAAGAATAAAAAATAAATAAAAAATAAAAAAATAAAATGAATATTGCATAATAATTGAAAAAAGTCAATCCACAAAGTCAAAATTATACAAATGTGAAAATGATCAGTGGTTGCTAGCTCTTTGAGAAAACGGAGAGTGGAAGAAAGGATGAATAGGTAAAGCACAGGGAACATTTACTTTCTGTTTATAGTGCTGGATCTACTCTATAGTATGCTACAATGGTAGATACATGACATTACATATTTGCCAGCATCCAAATAACTTGTAGCACTAGAATGAACTCTAATGTGAACAATGGACTTCACATAATAATAATGTGACAATGTTAGTTCACTATTTGGAACTAGTGAAAGGAGATGGGAATACCACACCACCTGACCTGCCTCTTGAGAAATCTGTATGCAGGTCAGGAAGCAACAGTTAGAACTGGACATGGAACAGACTGGTTCCAAATAGGAAAAGGAGTATGTCAAGGCTGTATATTGTTACCCTGCTTATTTAACTTATATTCAAAGTACATCAAGAGAAACGCTGGACTGGAAGAAACACAAGCTGGAATCAAGATTGCTGGGAGAAATATATGGCAGAAAATGAAGAGGAACTAAAAAGCCTCTTGATGAAAGCGAAAGTGGAGAGTGAAAAAGTTGGCTTAAAGCTCAGCATTCAGAAAAGGAAGATCATGGCATCCGGTCCCATCACTTCATGGGAAAAAGATGGGGAAACAGTGGAAACAGTGTCAAACTTTATTTTTGGGGGGCTCCAAAATCACTGCAGATGGTGACTGCAGCCATGAAATTAAAAGAAGCTTACTCCTTGGAAGAAAAGTTATGACCAACCTAGATGCTGCTGCTACTGCTGCTGCTGCTAAGTCGCTTCAGTCGTGTCCGACTCTGTGCGACCCCAGAGATGGCAGCCCACCAGGCTCCACCATCCCTGGGATTCTCCAGGCAAGAACACTGGAGTGGGTTGCCATTTCCTTCTCCAATGCATGAAAGTGAAAAGTGAAAGTGAAGTTGCTCACTCCTGTCCAACTCTTAGCGATCCCATGGACTGCAGCCCACCAGGCTCCTCCGTCCACGGGATTTTCCAGGCAAGAGTACTGGAGTGGGTTGCCGTTGCCTTTTCCGACCAACCTACATAGCATATTCAAAAGCAGAGACATTACTTTGCCGACTGAGGTCCGTCTAGTCAAGGCTATGGTTTTTCCTGTGGTCATATATGGATATGAGAGTTGGACTGTTAAGAAGGCTGAGCGCCAAAGAATTGATACTTTTGAACTGCAGTGTTGGAGAAGACTCTTGAGAGTCCCTTGGACTGCAAGGAGATCCAACCAGTCCATTCTGAAGGAGATCAGTCAGCCCTGGGATTTCTTTGAAAGGAATGATGCTA
>SJYT01021371.1:0-10637 GCA_006410635.1 Cephalophus harveyi
GGGGTTGCAAAGAGTCGGACATGACTGAGCAACTGAAATGAACCGAACTGAACTGATGCTTTATTTTTTCCCCACTAGTGTGTCCTACATCTTGGAGAATGATTATTCTGCAATGTCTTGGAGAGTTGTTGAGACACATATGGGATAGTACATGTGAACATACCAGAGCTACAATCCAGTCTTTTTTTTGAGGAGACAGTAAGCGATATTACTCAAAATACAAATTCACATTTTTAGTCCTTTGTCCAGAAAATGAGTTGTATTTTGTAATATCTGGATGGACCACTATAGCTTAAATCTCAAGTGTTCTCAAATAGGTTTGAAACTTGCCATCAACTATCTCAGAGATTCACAATGCCCATTTAAACATCTTGCTGTGAAAAAGAAAAATAATTAATAGTTTAAACTATGTTTTACTTAAATATATTTGACCATGAATCCTTTTACTTAAAAAAAACTTTTATGTATCCTACATAAAACAATTTGGGAAATACTAGCTCATTTTTTTTCTTTTTTTGGGTGAATACCCTTAGTCATGAAATTAAAAGTCTCTTCTTACTCCTTGGAAGTAAAGTTATGACCACCCTAAACAGGATATTAAAAAGCAGAGACATTACTTTGCCAACAAAGGTCTGTCTAGTCACGGCTATGGTTTTTCCAGTAGTCATGTGTGGATGTGAGAGTTGGACTATAAAGAAAGCTGAGCGCCAAAGAACTGATACTTTTGAACTGTGGTGTTGAAGAAGACTCTTGAGAGTGCCTTGGAATGCAAGAAGATCCAACCAGTCCATCCTAAAGGAAATCAGTCCTGAATATTCATTGGAAGGGCTGATGTTGAAGCTGAAACTCCATTACTTTGGCCATCAGATGCAAAGAACTGACTCATTTGAAAAGACCCTGATTTTAGGAAAGATTGAAGGCAGGAGGAAAAGGGGACAATAGAGGATGAGATGGTTGGATGGCATCACTGATTCAATGGACATGAGTTTGAGTAAACTCTGGGAGTTGGTAATGAACAGGGAGGCCTGGCCTGCTGCAGTCCATGGCGTTGCAAAGAGTCGGACAGGACTGAGTAACTGAACTGAAACCTTAGTCATGCTTGCCTTCACGTTTTAAACCAGCGGTTCTCAAAATTCTGTGCATATTAGAATCTTCTAAAGGGTCTGACTCCTGGAGTTTCTGACTCAGGTCTGGAGCTGGTGAATATCTTTATTTCTACCAAGTTCCAGGTGAAGCTGATTCTCAACACCTGAAGACCAGTCTATGAGTAGCACCTGTTCTAGATCTCGGACCCACGCTTCTCGCGTTAATATGCAAATGCCCCGAGGACCTTGTGCCTGAACCCGCCCTCAGAGATTCTGATTGGGTAAGACTGGGATGGAGTCAATAACCTCGCATTTCTGAGGGGGTCTGACGGTATTGCTGGCCCACAGACCATGCTCGAAGGAGGTGTTCTAGCGCTTGGATCTCTTTGAAGGCGAGGGACTTTAACAGAATACAGGTAGAAACCAGCGTTTTTTTACTTCCTCTTGTGTCTAAGACCAGAGACACCCACTTCAGTTTCTGAAAATTAGTCAATGTAAATGATTATAATAAATGAGTTTAGCAATTTAGTGAAGATTAATATAAACATTTTTATAATTCATAAAAAGTTTAGACATATGGCTAAGATCAGTTATAGTTACAATAGCAAAAATAACATTAAGCTTATTAAATTTTTAACAACAGGTAAAATATTGACCGGCTTAACCTAGTTTCCGGGCTTCCCTGGTGGTGCAGAGGTTAAAGCGTCTGCCTGCAATGTGGGAGACCTTGGTTCGATCCCTGGGTTGGGAAGATCCCCTGGAGAAGGAAATGGCAACCCACTCCAGTATTCTTGCCTGGAGAATCC
Organism: Cephalophus harveyi; assembly: GCA_006410635.1. Lineage (NCBI taxonomy): Eukaryota > Metazoa > Chordata > Mammalia > Artiodactyla > Bovidae > Cephalophus > Cephalophus harveyi. The sequence goes on from SJYT01021371.1 coordinate 1,892, forward strand.
CATGGACGGAGAAGCTTGGTGGGTTACAGTCCACGGGGTCGCAAAGAGTCGGACATGACTGAGCGACTTCACTTCACTTCACTTTAACCTAGTTTCATTTTCTTAAATATATTATCATTGATTAATCAAATGGAAATGGCACCAGCTTAAAGGGGTCTTGTTTCCTGAGTAGACTGTTGGTTAATGAAACCTTGAGTTATTTCACAGAGACAGCACTGGGCATGTGCAAGACAGGAGCCCTTATCTCCAGAATAACCATAGGATCAAGAATCTTTGGTTTGTGGAACTCAGTAGGACAGAAATGTTGCTACTTGAGGCTTTCATGAAATGAGAAGTTCTTCAATCAGGAAAATCTGGCTTCCAGCAGCAGGGAGAGCTTATATGGACTAAGCCAATCACGTTCCAAGTTTACAATTCCCCTGAAAAAGTGAAAGTGAAGTCGCTCAGTAGTGTCCGACTGTTTGCAACCCCATGGACTGTAGCCTACCAGGCTCCTCCCTCCATGGGATTCTCCAGGCAACAGTACTGGAGTGGGTTGCCATTTCCTTCTCCAGGGGATCTTCCTGACCCAGAGATCGAACCCGGGTCTCCCTCACTCCAGGCAGACGCTTTAACCTCTGAGCCACCAGGGAAGCCCCAAATTTCCCTAATCCCCAAATTTCATCCTGAGCCCTGGATGCAAGAGATAGCGAGTCAGCCTTGCAATACACTTTTATCTTCTCAAAAGCTGGTACCTTGGTATTGGCTTCTGTGCACAGTGGGCAGAGCGCCCTTGCTAGGTAAAGATTTTGGTGACCCTAAGGGACAGAAATCTTGTGACTCTCTGCCAAAGGCACCAGGGGCACTATGGGCCCTGGCAGCATGTGGACCCTTGCCCCTGACCCTAAGTGGCCACCTAGACCAAACTTGTCCAGGGGTCAGCAGTCACGTTCCTGTATCCTGCTGCTGCTCTCCAGGCTCCTTGGCGCTGCTTTCACTTTTGAGAGAACAAACTGCTCCAGGATCAGACGTCTTTCGGGTGAGTAACCTTGTTAAAAGGTGCCTGTGCTGAAACCTTCTCAGGATTGTTAGATTCCCACCCTAAGGGAGGGTGGTGTGGCTTCCCTGGTGACTCAGACAGTAAAGAATCTGCCTCCCATTCAGGAGCCCTGGGTTCGATCCATGGGTCGGGAAGATCCCCTGGAAAAGAGAATGGTAACCCACTCCAGTATTCTGGCCTGGAGAATCCCATGGACAGAGGAGCCTAGTGGGTTACAGTCCACAGAGTAGGACGGGACTGGGGGACAAACACTTCCACAAGGTAGGGTGGAGTAAAAGGTTACAGCTGCTGAGGTACGCAAAGGATTGAGTCCCAGGCTTTTGGATTTCTTTGTCCATGCTTGTCTGTGTCTATTTTGTTAGGCTTGGTTAATAGCCATTGGCTTTTGGAATGACTGCAGCAAAGTATTAAACTTGATATATTAAATTTTTTTTAATTTTTCTATTTTAATTTTGGCTGTGTCCTGTCTCTCTTGCAGCTCACAGGCTCTAGAGTGCAGGCTCAGTAATTCCGGCAAACGGCCTTAGTTGCCAGAAGGCATGTGGAGCCTTCCCTGACCAGGGATCAAACCTGCATCCTCTGCATTGGAAGGTAGTTTCTTACCTACTGAACCCCCAAAGTCCCTACACCTGATACTAATGAGGGTCCTCTGATTCAGGAGAAGACATCGCTCTCTGACTAGAAATTTTGATTTCTGCAGGGGTTGGTCTTTCACTCATGCCCATATGATTGTCTGGAGGTATAGATGTATGTTCTTAATGGAACCAGCCCTGATTACTCTGTTGTGTGAGAGTGTAAAAAAGAAATGAGGGAGTGTAAATCAGGAAAACTGCCCACTTCAGAAGAACAAAGTCTGTGCCTGGGTTAGAGGAATTTTCCACCTAAGACACATCCTTGGTATCATTTCCCTCTAGTCTTCCTGAGGTGTAGGGGGGAAACTTCCAAAATGGGGTACCTCAACAATTTACTTGCAAATTTAATGGGAAAAGAAAAGAAGTATGTGATCGTACCAGTCAGCCTAAGGAGTAAGCATAGGAAAAATAAATGGGAAATACATGAAGTAAAATTAGTAAAATGGGAGCTAGAAGAAAAATCATCTATTTCCAAGTTGGTCAGCATGATATAAGACACCCATGTAACTTTAGAGTGAGTTAATGAAAGAGATTAAAACAGGTGGGTCAATATTATTAGACAAATAGAATTTAAGGAAGGTTGAGATAGTTAAAGCAGTAACAGGAAAAAAGAATTTTATATAATTACTTGCAGTTTAAATAATAAATATGGTAGTCAACTTGTACATTTAGCCAGGTATAAAACAAAGCAAAAACCACCTTCCAAAACACAAATAAAACTTTAAGAGGATGCTTGGTAAGCTCATTGAAAATAGCAGTTAAGTAGTATTAAATACATCTAAGAGTGGCTGGAGAACGTTGAATTATCTCAAAGATGGAGACACTTTCTAATGGAGATAGCTAAGAATCATTTGGTTACAGAACTCTATCAGTAAGTTTGTGCCTATCCTTTCTTATAACATGGCTCTTTCAATTATGTGCTTTTATTCTTTAAATGGTAACATGTTCTTGCAATTTCTATATAAAACTTTCTACTGTATATATAGTATAATGAAGTTATGAAAAACAACAACAACAAAAAAGAAAATGGCTTTCTTTTGTTACGCAGCATAGTTCTAACATCAGCTGGAGTCGGAGGAAAATGCCAGAGAATGGTCTTTGAATTATAACTCACTTACAATTAGACTTCTTTTGTAAAAGAAGAGAAATGGGAGGAAATTTGCTTTATCCCTGTTTGTTGAAAAGGAAGAAGCCTTTATACAATTGAATACATTTTGGTTTTTCCTCACTGGCAATTTTAACCTTCTTTTGTATAAGCCAAGCTAGCAGGCATTAAACTGCTTTTAAGGGGGGGTGTGTGTGTGTGTATGCAGGGCTTCCCTGGTGGCTGAGCAGTAAAGAATCAGCCTGCCAATGCAGACACAGATTCCATCCCTGGGTCAGGAAGATGCCCTGGAGAAGGAAATGGCTATGCACTACAGTATTGTTGCCTGAAAAAAATCCCATGGACAGAGGAGTCTGGAGGGCTACGGTCTTGGGAGTTGCAAAACATCAGACATACTTTAGTGACAAACAACAACATATGTATTTAAGAAAGGAAACTCTGCCAGTAGGAGCAAACATTGGTGGTGGTGCTCAGTGCCTTGGACTATAATGTGGAGGAGGCTTTGAGGTGAATGCTTTCTACCTGGAAATTGCCCAGATGTCTTGATTCGCTTGTCTGTGGTCTCTGCTGGGGAGGTAAAATGCTTTGATTTTCTACTAGGAAAATTAAACCCCAACATGATCTGAAAGAAGTGAGCGCTTGATTATTTCAACCTGTTTAGTTGTTCAGTTGAGTCCAACTCTTTGCAACCCCATGCACTGCAGCATCTCAGGCTTCCCTGGCCTTCACTGTCTCAACCTGTATCCTCTGTAAAATTCAGCTTTGAATCTCAGGCAGCCTCCTCACTTCACTTTCTTCAAGGTGATATGGTCACCTCTTCTACCCTCCTCATCAGGTAAGCTTTCAAGGTGGTGAGTGAGACAGAGCCTGGGCTTTCCTAAGATCCTCTGCAATAGGCAAGCCCACATCCAGCACGTTGGAGAAAGCTACTAAGAAGGGGTGGGCTAACCCCACAGAACCAGCATTAAGGTTAGGAGATGGTGAGGAGGGCAAGGCTCTACTGTGCTCAGGTACTTCCTATAAAGGAAAAAGTATGCTTTGAACCCCAGATTGGTGCCTTTCTTCATCTCCTGTGAACTCAAGGGTGCAGCCAACGTTGCATCACCCAGACCTTGAGTTTCTGCTGGTTGACACCAGACCCACCCCATGAATGTGAGGAAAGGCCTTTCTAGGCTCTTGGTATTTTTGCTAGCCAACAAGCAAACTATTTTGAGCACTACTATGGAGGAAATCTTTTCAGCCAGCTGCAGAGCTCAGTTTCACTAAAGGGCTTATTTTTCCTCCAGTGATGGAGGACTCCTGGTTGTTCTACCATCAGCTCTGCCTTGCACTATGGTTATCCACTTTCCTCAGATTAAGAATAGGCACATACAAGTAATAGGGTCACATATTTCACTTCAACTGGTTTTTCCAAGTTATTAAATACATTTTTCAGCAGCAAAACCAAACTGGGTATTTATAGACGAAGAAGGAAATGGCAACCCACTCCAGTATTCTTGCATGAAGAATCCCATGGACAGAGGACCCTGGCAGGTACAGTCCATGGGGTCGCAAAGAGTCGGACACGACTGAGCATGAATGAAGTGACTTTCATTCACTTCACTTCACTTCAAGGATTTGCAAAAGAGATGTAAAATTCTGATTCAGAGGGAAAACCTTCAGAAAATGCCTGTTTTGCCTGAGTCGGAGCCTAATGATGACCTTGACTCTTCCTGTGGAGTTTCCAGTAGTTTTCTCCCTATATGAAGGGAAGAATCTCTTTAAGTGCCCCTGAGGCTTTCACCAACCATCCTAGAGCTGCAGGTCCAGCTCTGGACTTGTACCCTTCCTTCCAGATCATCAAAAGGGATTGGTTTCCCTTCCCCGTACTCACCAGAGTACATAATTTAGTCCAGGGGGTCCTCTGCCTCAGGCAGGGCATTATCCTCGAGACAAGTTCCCACAGGTTTGGATGACCAAGGTCTACCCCAGGGGATTTGTGTATGTCACTCACTTTTTTCTACCTTTGATCTATGATGGTGGTGGTTTAGTCCCTAAGTCGTGTCCAACTCTTGCGACCCCATGAGCTATAACCCACCAAGCTCCTCTGTCCATGAGATTTTCCAGGCAAGAATACTTGAGTGGTTTGCCATTCCCTCCTCCAGGGGATCTTCCCGATCCAAGGATTGAACCCAGGACTCCTGCATTGCAGGCAGATTCTTTACCAATGGAGCTACCAGAGAAGCTCATATAATTTGATAAATAAAATGCTGTCCTACTGAGACAATCCTAAAAAGATGAAACTCTCCAGGCTATTCTAATTGGGAGAAAAACACCAACCTGAAATTCATGAAAAATTTCAGGAAGGAAAGTCTAGATGTTTGGGATGACAGAAGGGCAGTAAGAACCAAGACGGCTGACCCAATAGTAGTAAAAATTCGTCCAGGTGCTAGGACTCCAAATTCAAAGCAATAGCCTTTAAAAGAAGCATGTGGAGGAAAATATAAAGCCTTTGATAGCCACATTTCTTATATGCAAAGTAATCTGACTTTCTTAACCCCCACATAACCCTCCAATCCTACTCGTACAAAAACTCAGAGAGGGGTCCCTAGCGGGCTTCTGGTTAGGATTCCAGGGCTGTGATGTGTGAAAGAAAGTGAAAGTCGCTGAGTCATGTCTAACTCTTTGCGATTCCATGGACTGTATAGTCTATGGAATTCTCCAGGCTAGAATACTGGAGTGGATAGCCTTTCCCTTCTCCAGGGGATCTTCCCAACCCAGGGATAGAACCCAGGTCTCCTGCATTGCAAATGGATTCTTTACCAGCTGAGCCACAAGGGAAGCCCTGTGATCCAGGTTCAGTACCTGGTCAGGGAACTAAGAGCCTACAAGCCATGTGACATGGCCAATAAATAAATAACAAAAGCTCAGGATCAGAGATTATCATTTTTTTACATTTGAAAGCCATTAACCAAATTGTAGAGGATATATATCCTGTGGTGCCAAATACATATGCTTTGTGAAGAACTCTATCTAGAGCCTACTGCTGGTTTATAGTTCTGGATTTAAAAGACGCATTTTACTACATAGCCCTGAGTCCCAAGAATTGTTTCCCTGTGAATGTGATGATCCAAGACTAATATAAAGCAATATTTTTTGGATGGTATTGCCACAAGGATTTTAGCATGCCCCTCCCTGCTGCCGCCATTTGATCTATGATGGTGGTGGTTTAGTCCCTAAGTCGTGTCCAACTCTTGCGACCCCATGAGCTATAACCCACCAAGCTCCTCTGTCCGTGAGATTTTCCAGGCAAGAATACTTGAGTGGTTTGCCATTCCCTCCTCCAGGGGATCTTCCCGATCCAAGGATTGAACCCAGGACTCCTGCATTGCAGGCAGATTCTTTACCAATGGAGCTACCAGAGAAGCTCATATAATTTGATAAATAAAATGCTGTCCTACTGAGACAATCCTAAAAAGATGAAACTCTCCAGGCTATTCTAATTGGGAGAAAAACACCAACCTGAAATTCATGAAAAATTTCAGGAAGGAAAGTCTAGATGTTTGGGATGACAGAAGGGCAGTAAGAACCAAGACGGCTGACCCAATAGTAGTAAAAATTCGTCCAGGTGCCAGGACTCCAAATTCAAAGCAATAGCCTTTAAAAGAAGCATGTGGAGGAAAATATAAAGCCTTTGATAGCCACATTTCTTATATGCAAAGTAATCTGACTTTCTTAACCCCCACATAACCCTCCAATCCTACTCGTACAAAAACTCAGAGAGGGGTCCCTAGCGGGCTTCTGGTTAGGATTCCAGGGCTGTGATGTGTGAAAGAAAGTGAAAGTCGCTGAGTCATGTCTAACTCTTTGCGATTCCATGGACTGTATAGTCTATGGAATTCTCCAGGCTAGAATACTGGAGTGGATAGCCTTTCCCTTCTCCAGGGGATCTTCCCAACCCAGGGATAGAACCCAGGTCTCCTGCATTGCAAATGGATTCTTTACCAGCTGAGCCACAAGGGAAGCCCTGTGATCCAGGTTCAGTACCTGGTCAGGGAACTAAGAGCCTACAAGCCATGTGACATGGCCAATAAATAAATAACAAAAGCTCAGGATCAGAGATTATCATTTTTTTACATTTGAAAGCCATTAACCAAATTGTAGAGGATATATATCCTGTGGTGCCAAATACATATGCTTTGTGAAGAACTCTATCTAGAGCCTACTGCTGGTTTATAGTTCTGGATTTAAAAGACGCATTTTACTACATAGCCCTGAGTCCCAAGAATTGTTTCCCTGTGAATGTGATGATCCAAGACTAATATAAAGCAATATTTTTTGGATGGTATTGCCACAAGGATTTTAGCATGCCCCTCCCTGCTGCCGCCTATTTTAGGGGAAGCCTTAGCCAAGGAATTCAGGGATCTCCAATTAATGGAGTTTTAATTCAATATGTGGATGATATACTAATTGCTAGTAAAATTAAGGAAGCTTCAGACCAAAATATAATCTTCACTTTAAACTTTTTGGTAGACCAGGAATATAAAAGCATACATTTTTCAACCAATTTTAAGATATATACGATTTGAATTATCAAAAAAGCAAACAGATTTACTGCAAATAGAAGGAAAGTATTACATAGAGTAGCTGTACTCACTACCAGATGGCAATTGTGTGGATTCTGGGGAACGGTTGGGTTTTGTCATATTGGGATTCCCAAATTTGGACTTACGGCTAAGCGCTTATATGAGGCTGTTAAAGGAAATGACAGTGAGCCATTAAGATGGAACTTTTAACATTTTACTGGAAGTTTTATTCAGGGTAACTGGGGAAGAGTAAAAAAAATGGATCCATACTAAAAAGGAAGAAGTAAAACTTATATTTGCATATTTCTTGCATGTAGGAAATTGAGTCCACTAAAACACTACTAGAGCTAATATGCAAAAATAGCAAGGTTGCAATATATGGGAAATAGTTTTGTTTATACATATTAGAAACTATTCAAAAAATGAAACTAAGAGAGCAAGTCCATTCACATTAGTATCAAAATAATCATATCCTCATGAAACATTTAACAAAGGAATTACAAAAATTACAAAATATCATGGAAGGAACTTAAAGGTGACCTAAATGAATGAAAAGTGTTTACCGATTAGAAAAACTTAACATTGTTAGATCAATTTGGTGAGTATTGCCATCCTATCTCTTAAACACAATCTTGATCAAAATCCCAGCTGGCTTTTTTGCAGAAATTTAAAGCTTAAAATTCATATGGGAAATGCAAGTAACTCAGAATAGCTAAAGCATGAAGGTGAAGGTGAAGTCGCTCAGTCGTGTCCGACTCTTTGCGACCCCATGGACTGTAACCTACTAGGCTTCTCTGTCCATGGAATTCTCCAGGCAAGAATACTGGAGTGGATTGCCATTTCCTGGCATACCGGGGAAAAAAAAAAATAGAGCACTCTGTACTTACCCTATCCAATTTCAAAGCATACTACAAAACTACATTAATTAAGACTTGCATTTGGCTTAATTAATAAGATAGAGATCAATGGATCAAAGTTAGAGTCCAGAAATAAACCTTTACATTTATATTCTATTGATTTTTGTCAAGAGTGCCCAGCGCTTTAAAGGAGAAAAGAAAACTCTTTTCAAGACCAGACAAATGGACAGCCACATGCCAACAAATGAAGTTGAACTGCTATCTTAAGCCAGATATGAAAATTAACCAAATAACAGGACAAAGCTCTCAAAGGAAGAGCTAAAACTCTAAACCTCTTGAAAGCATAGACGAATATCTTCACTACTTGGGAACCTTTTCTAGTATAATAAGAGAGAGAAAGGCACATAGACTGAAAATAAGTAAATTATGTTTATCTGCAGAAAACATGTTTTATGTGGAAGATTGTGATGTATTTACAAAAAAATTTTGGAGGTAAAGAGTGAATTTAGCCATCTTGTAACATATAAGTTTAAAGTACAAAAACAACC